>CM045901.1:11744631-11889631 GCA_025169545.1 Anguilla japonica | reverse complement strand
ACACAGGGACCCAGCATCTGACTAAATGACTTTACATTGGTGTTCTCATTTTTCATTGCACTACATTGATCTTTCTGCTTGTCACCAAACTGCCACCCCTAAAAACAGGGACCGTGAGTAGGCTCTCCAAACAAGGGGAGGCGTCAGACAACAGGTTCTTTTGAACAAATAACACATACTTTTTTCAGCTTGGATCATGTTCCTGGCACCTGTATTTTGCGTTAAATAACAAAGAATCTCCAAACACCTTCTAGAACAGCAGATTTGCCAGCCGGAGCGGGGGGGGGGGGGGGAATTTCATATTTAAGCCATAACACACATTAACACGATATGATTAACATAAAACCCAAATCCTCTTGCTCATATCACATACATTTTACATATTACGTTCGGACGTGGTTGCTAAATCACACAGTCGTGACTCAAGTGGACAGAGCGTGCTAAAAGCGGTTTGCCTGCAGTAAAAGCAGGGACCTTCGAGCGGTCGATCGCGGTTTGGAACCGACCGTACGTGGGCTTGCTCGATAGTAACCGCCAACGCGTTTCTGACGCCGTTCCAGTTTTTTTTTTTCCCGGGCGAAGCCGAGAGAGAGAGAGAGAGAAAAAAAATCAGAACACAAACATCTAATCACCATGGAGACCAGACACTGCCCAGACAAGGAGAATGAGAGAGAGAGAGAGAGAGAGAGCGCGCACAGAAAACACAGTAGCAATGAGTGGTTCCCCCGCCCCCCTTACAGTCGTTGCCAGGGGCAGCGTTTAAATGACAGCGGTTAATTACAACACGGCGACGTTAAAAAATGAGATCGGCCGTCCGCGGGCGAGTTCCCGGTACCCGGTGCGGCGGCCGAGCCGGAAAAGCGGACGTGTCGAGAAGCCACAGGACAGAACGAGCAGACGGACGGAGAGACGCGTTCTCGCAGGCTTCCCGGCCAGGGAGCAGCCCGCGTGAGGTCATCAATGTGCGCCGCCGGAGGCGCACGGCGAGACACCTTCCCCTTTTGCTCAGGCGTAGGGGCGGAGGGGAGGAGAGGTTCGGACAGGGGAGGGGGGGTTGTCCGTTCACCCATCTCCTTCGTCTCTGCGGCGGGGCAGGCGGCCCCCGTGAATGAGGGTGCCCCCCCCTGCTTTTTTTTTTGGCGGGGGGGAGGTCGCGCTGGCGCCACCCGCTGGCCTCCTAGGAGAACTTCCTCTTCTGCAGGGCCTCGGCGCGCACGGCCAGGCTCCGGGCGCAGATGGTGAGGAGCACGATGAGTGTGCCCACCAGCAGGCTGACGATTGGCCACAGGATGCAGTGCAGCAGCACGCGCTCGTTGTCCGACGGCTTCCACAGCACGTCCTCCGGCCTGCAGGGGGCAACAGAGAGGCGACACCGGCAAACGTCAGCGGCAGCCAGCCGACGGGGGAGCCAAGGCTTCCTGAATCCTACACTGGGCAGAGCTAACATGAGCTGTCAATCACAGAGTCGGCCAGAAGACTTTGCACTCCAAAGGAAAACAGACCAAGTTATTACAATCACTGTTGAAGCCATGATGGCACCACCCACTTTTGGGGTTCTTCAAACTGCATTACCTCATCACTAGTGTAATGAAGCACTCTCTCCCGCACGGGCACACATTACCCACGGTGCACTGCATGCCTTTCGCACAAGAAACGCATCACCAGCCGTGGATATGGACCAACCGGGGAGGAGTATGAAGTAGGCTTGCGGCAGGCTCATTAACCACCTCCCTGTGTTAGAGGAGGAGTGGGGAGGGGCTGAGGAGGGAGGGGCGGGGGGGGGTGCTGGGGAGCTGGACTGGGAGGGGGCGCAGGTTCAAAATAAATTTCCTGTGATGAGGCTGCCTGCCCTGTCCACACGAACATCTCAGCACGTGGGACGAGAGGCAGAACTGGCGATCGAAACATCGTGTGCAGGACAGCGACGGGGGCTTTGCTTTGACTGGAGGATCCGGGGCCCCTCCTGAGTGATTTAGCTGGAGGTGAGGGCGAGGGGGCGGGGCAGCGCCGTGGAAGCCCCTCCCCCAGAGGAGACCGGATTTCAGAGCCTAAGCACAGAGCCTCAATTAGGACAGAGGAAACACTGAAGGCACAGACCCCCCCATCACATCCCCCACCCCCACACGGTGAAACGGGGGGGCGAGCGGCAGGTTCTGGGGTCCCCCGTGGGAGGAGGTATTTCGGGGGAGCGCACGGATAACGGGAGCTGGGGAGGGGGATGAGGCGGGGAGCGGCAGTTGAACCCCTCGTAGCGGCAGGTGCTCGTGACGTGATTTATTACAGCGCGGCGCGATCCTCAGAAACGGCCCCGCTCTGAAATCAGGCCCGTAAGCTCACCGTCCCGGCGCGCTAACGTCAAAGAGCCGCGTTCTCAGACCATAAATCAAAACCAGCGCTAGCGTCGCATTCAAGGTCTACGCAGAAATGACAGTGAAGCAATTACTGTGTGCCTGCTCTGTGTTGAATTACGCTTGATTTATTATAGCTGGACTGGGGAGGTTCAACTGATGCTTACTGTATGGCTTACTGTACGAGGACTATACAAGCAGGTGTACATGCCGGTTGGCCTATATGCTCTGCAATACACGCCTGGGTAAATTTCTTAATTACAGAGTGAAAAACATGCACTCTCCCAAGCTGTGAGGTTAGGGAGGGGGTC
Source organism: Anguilla japonica (assembly GCA_025169545.1). NCBI lineage: Eukaryota > Metazoa > Chordata > Actinopteri > Anguilliformes > Anguillidae > Anguilla > Anguilla japonica. The sequence continues at coordinate 11,886,972 of CM045901.1, read as the reverse complement.
CGGCGAGACCTGGTCTCCCCAAAAACTACATCAGCGCTGTCATCCTGTGCGTCCCCCCAGCCCACTGCAGGAAAGTGGAGCACAACTGCGCTCCTGAGGAGCTTTGGGACCTGGGCCAAAGCTGGGTCTGTCTGAGAATGTGCCCGATTCAATATTTATCATCCACTTAGGTCCACTGAGACTGTTGACTGCATTAAAAAAAAAAAAAACAACAAAAAACAAACTTGATTTAATACTAATTTAATTCATTGCTCTTTTGAAAATTGAAGACCAGCCGAACAATTTAGATCATAAATCCTAGTACTGCCATGATTACCAATCACATAAGGGAAAGAGGCTACGGATCTACAAAGCCCTGTTGCCACAAAGCTAAGTGAACATCTAAATGCCAGCTAAATACCAGATTTCCCAAATGACTTGCATATATCTACTGTAGAATGACTCGCAAATATCTATATGGTGAAAATGTTTTCTTTTTAAAAATAATCTTGACAAAAAGCTCTGACATCTGTTACAGTGAAGAGGCCAGCTTTTTAGGAAACATTTTAATTTGTTTCCAGACACATGAACCATCTGCACAAATCCAGCAGCCTCCCAATACAGGCTCACAATCCCAAAACTCATAAGTGGCATTCAGAGGCCACTGCATATATTGCATGTCAAAAACCTGTTTAAAATGTCTATATTGCACATCACATCCTGTTTAAAGTACATGTACTGCCTGTGACAAGCCGTTTAAACTGGCCCTACCGCATGTCCTATCCCATCGGATACCCAGGTGCATTGTGGGAGCGTACTGTGGCCCACCGTTGATGTCGAACAGACACTTAAACCACAGCAGCAGGAAAGCCAGACCAGAGAGGCATCTGCTGAACTTGGTCTGTTGCCGAGTCACGGACAGACTTAGGGAAATTTCATTAGTAAAATCTGGCCTACTGCCTTGCCGCTGCTGATTTAATGCTACCGAACGGTTATTTCATCATTATTTCGCTCAGAGAACTAACAGTTTGAGAGGCCAGCATTAAACACTAGTATGACACAAAGCGGACGTCGAGGGAAGAGAAAATGGCCGCCGTTTGGGAATACACCCATATGCCGCCCGGCCGCCGCCGCCAGACACCCCGTCTCCACGGCATCGCCCTGCTGTCACCTCGCCGTTTCCAGGACGACTCGCTGCCAAAAAACAGGCGATGTCGACAGAACGCGAAAGTGCTGCGCGGCTCACTGTGAGCTGGGCCGTGAGGACAAGACAGCTGGGATGCGCTGGGGAAGAAACAGCGTCGTGCAACTGTGATGTCACTTCCTGAAGGAAGCAGGATTGGAGAGTGGACGACGCTTATGTCTGTGAAGCATTTTGGGGAGAGCCATAAAATCAATGTTCATGCCTTGGTGCTAGTGTTCAGAAAATCCCCTTTAGTCAAGGCTGCGGCCACAAATAGGATGCATTCAATATAACGAGGACGAATTTGAAAGAAACAAAAATCCTGAGGATGTTACAGGTTAGCAAGGGGAATGCAAACAGTATCTCATTGCACAGTGCATATGCCGGAGGAGGGTATAGAAGTGAGGTATCACTTTGTGGGTGCAGAGGAGTGGTCTCACTCTTGTGTGGGGGGGAGGTCTCACCTGCGCTGCTGGTTGAAGAAGCAGGTGAAGGACTGCGAGCTTCCCTCCCCCGTCCAGTAGTCCTGCCACCGCAGCACGCTCTCCTTGTTCTTCTGGTTGTCCCTCTCGCAGGGCGGGACGTAGGAGCACTAGTCCAAACACAGCAAAGGGACAGAGCTCAGAATTCAGTCCCCCACGCAGCGGAAGAGCAAGAACACAGCACGTCCAGCTGCTGACCAATCAGAACACCTCACAGCAGGGGTCACCAAACTGGAGACTGGGGAGGAGTTCCTGGGAAAAGTGTACACCGTTACTATAGCAACATGTCTATTACAGACTCGTGATAATTATACAACTAGCACTGATTAATTATTAAAGGCTGCAAATGGGCAAAGATTAAACCTTTAATTGAGCTGCTTAATAAAATGGCCGTCCTTAGCCACAGGCGGGTCTCTTTGGACAACTGAGATGAAAACGTTTGGGAAGCCCTGTCTGAACAACAGACCGTAACTGAAAGCAATTCAGATGTAATGTGATGTGATGTAATGCAGTGAAATGTAATGAGGATCAAGGATCAAACCGGAGTCAAGACGGACAGTGGGTTCCCCCTCTCTGTTCCCGTCAACTCTGAAATCAGGACGACGACGAGCCCCCCATCCCCGTTCCCTGTCCCTGTCCCCTGTTCAGTCATCCCAGCTGAAATATGCAACTCGCCCCCGTGGGAGGGGTCCTCAAGTCTACCCAGGAATCCAGTTCACCTGGGCAACAGGGTTTCCATGGAGATTACGCAGAAGGGGCTCAGAGGAGCGGCGCGACTCACATGACTGTAACCGGCGGTTACGGAGTGCAAGGCCCACTGAGCGCGGAGCCCGCACCTCTCGCCAGCCAATCAGACGGCTTTACCACGGCACAGAGAACAGGAAGAGATGCGTCCCTTTTACAGAGAACGTGTGTGTGTAACGGTGTGTGTAATAACCCTCCACGGCAGCGACACACAACATGGGCCAAGTCAAAGGCACTGTAGCATGTTGTGTGTGCGACGCAAATGGCAGTTGTGACTGGGAAAGTGAAACTGTGCGCGCACATCGGAACCAAAATGGCAACTGCAAGCTGGTATGATTTCGTAAGGCTAGACCCCATTTCTGCTTTCTGCAGTTTCCATTGTCAGGGGAATTACAGCAGCTATGCTGTTTTCTAGGGTTCAGGAGGGCAGGTTAGGCCATTAAACGGGTGCATTTATCTTTGTCCTTTGTTGTAAGTGTCATACCAGCACCCTGTTTATGATGAGAAAAATATATACAATACTGTCATTTGCAAACTTGTAGCACAAATGCAGGCCAAACAGGAACACACACACACACACACACACACAGAATGGTTGGCATTTTGTTCACCACACACTCATAAAAAAAGGTGAGACCTTTAGCATTTACAGATTAATTTGAAGCAGCAGCAAAAAGCACTATAATACTGTGAAACAATCCCCCCGGCACTAAAAAATTAATAAAATAAAATAGAAATGAATAGCAACTGTGAAGAACGTGGATTAAACATGTAATATTATTTGTGTGTACACTGAACTCCATGTATTTGTGTACGTATGCCACACCCCCCAGCCCCTTCTACCCAATCGCATCCATAGACTGAGACCCGTCGTTGTGTACATCCTGGAGAACCCCCTCCTGTAAGCCCATTTCCCATGATTCCCTTCCTCCCCCCATGAAGATGCTTTTATTGTGTACGGGATTAGGAATGTCCCATGATAAGTGCAGGATGTCCCATTTTATTCCTTGGCACGGGTATTAACAGGAGATTGTGCTAAAGCCTTTACAGCCAAACATGTTTATAATGCTTGACCAGAGTCATTCTCATCTACACACAAACCTACAGAATATAGCTCTTCTGCTTCTTCACGTTAATCTAATAATTATTATTATTATTATTATAATAATAATAATAATAATTCCTGAAGAATCAGTGTGCATATCACCGCAAAGGGAATTATGGATTTTCTGTTTCATGTTTTCAAACAATGGTGTTGTTACTTATGTCAGACTTCTCAGTTCATCCTTCACCTCTTAAGAATGACATTGCAATTTTCTACCAAGAACAACATTAAAATGTTTTTATTTTTATTTTTTAAAGCGGTTAGCTGCAGGGGGAAGTAAAGAAGAACAGGAATAGCTGTGAATGTCAGTGTAAGTCAAGGAAGCTGTCCAATGCTCAAATGTTTTTGTAGTCAAATTTAATCTCCACTGACAGCTGGTTTACCATCTCCTCTTTCATGGAGTAATGTCGTTGTGTGAAAACCTGCCCATAAGAAGAAGCACTTCTCTCAGCATCCAGAGAAATCTTAAAAGCTAACAAGCGCAAGTTTGGCCTCGTTGTTTTAACTGCATCCCATTAATCAAAAAAAAGGAAAGTTGGGCATTCTCCTTCGCATCGCTGTTTGTAATTGTTGAAAGTTCAGAGCTAGTCCTCCTCAAAGCCTGAAATAGAATCACGTGGGAGGTTTTCTATGCGCTGCTTCGAAGCCTTCAGAGATTCCAGAGCTGGTCGACCAAACAACGTTCTGTTTATTAATTTGGTGGCGATATTCGCGGTGGTAATGTTCTGTTAACCGGTTGACTTGCGGCGTGTTTGTCGCGTACTGAAGACACATCGTTCTGCCCGTACCGTGGATCCAGTTCTGGCACAGTTCCATTTGAGTTCACTGCACGTTTTTGGGAATTCTGCAACCCCCCCCCCCCCCCCCTCCCCCACCCCCAAACCTAACGGTGTTCCCCTAAGCCTTGATTCCCCAAGCTTGTGTTGTCCGAGGGGAATTCAACAGGTTCCTTTAAATCAACCCCAAGCGCATTTGAACATATCTCAAAGCGCTCTGCCACTGAGGGATGAAGTCACAGCATGTGGATAAACTAAAAGCAGCTGCAATGGGCTCTCAATCATCTGGGATCGATTGCCTTGGCAGAAAAACAAAATGTGCAAAAACACAAGTACTGCATCCTGCTTGACAAGAGGACCCGACTCAGATCTATGTGAATTACCCCTGATGATGCAGACACTCTCCTGTTTAATACTAATAAGTGTTCCAGGCACCTGCTATTATCTTTATCAATTCAAAATCGCTCATCTGTGTGTGTATTTGTTCCCTGTCGGCTGAGTGATCCTTAGCACAATGTTCCCATTTATTTAACTATAAGAAAGAGTGCATGCTGCCATTTCTGTGTGTTTCCCTTTCTCCCAGCTCCCATAGTTCATTGCAAAGTCTTTCTCTATGATATCTATGTGATGTGGGGTGAAATGCCGATGGGAATTGTATTACTGCACAATGCCAAATTGGAAAACTGGTTCTGCCAAACATGTATGTTTTACAACTTCCAAAAATCAAATCACCATATTTGATAAGATTATTACCAGAACAAACACAAGTAACAACATAAATATTGATCCAGGTCCAGTGAATTAACTTTCATTTCAAACAATAAATGAAGACTGGCCAGTGGGAGAATTATAGCAGGAAAATTGCAGCGCAGAGGCAGTGTTGAGATAAACCATTAGAGCCAGTCCGACTGTCAGAAACACTGACTGCTGTAGCCGAGCAAGAACAGCACAGACCTGCCAGCCCGTCACAGGACGCTACTGCTCTCTACCCTCACGCTCCTCCATCAGACCAGCAAGTCAGCTTGGTGCCATGACTGGCTAAATGCTGGAGTTAAGAGGCTGTGGTAGAGTGTGTGTGTGTGTGTGTGTGTGTGTGTGTGTGTGTGTGTGTGTGTGTGTGTGTGTGTGTGTGTGTGTGTGTGTGTGTGAGTGTGTGTGTGTGTGTGTGTGAGTGTGTGTGAGTGTGCGTGTGTGTGTGTGTGTGTGTGTGTGTGTGTGTGTGTGTGTGTGTGTGTGTTTTGTGCCACATCTGGGCACGGAAGCTAAGCCAGGCCTGAAGACGCACCTGCACGGTCTGCACCAATGACAGACGAGTTCTGTTTAATCACAGTCTATTTTCAGTAACCAATTAAAGCAAATCTTAACACCCCGACCGTCACCAATCATTTCATTTGCATACGCACATTTACCACAGATCTGAATGACTGCTGAACCGATTGGTGATTAATGCAGTGCGTGAAATTTGTCTGCGAAACATAAATGATTTTAGAAAACAAGGCAAATATCCAGTACGATGAGGCCATCTTTTCTGTGTACAGAATATTGTTTGCTCAGCCATTTCGCCTTTGATTTGATGCTCTTTCAAGGGGCAGCATAAGCTTACTTGACACAAGTTGCTGTAGCAACGGTATCCACGAAGGTTGCAGCCTGATTGGTCAGCGCTGCGCAGACCCAGGATAAACAGACTCGAGCCCCAGAGGGAACCCGGCTACGCGTGTGATCAATCTGCCGTCTGCGGCCTCAAAACGGAAAACCCAACGGCCGCTAAAAATGGATTTCGCAAATAATCGGATTGCGCCGAACGATCGGGAGGGCGGACGACCGGGTACTGATTAGCGTCGTCGCGTACGTTCCAGCCGACCGGTGAAACAACCGACGGACTGCAGCCACGGCAACGGAAGCGCTGAGGAGATTCGAATAATTCGATGAGCGTCAGCGTCGTTGCATCTTCACAGCGAGATGGGAGAGGCGGGGGCCGGTGTGATTGTTTGCGTTTGATGTAGCGCCGTTAAATTGCCAACAATAAAGGAGCCCCCTAATTAAGTCTTGTCAGTGCAGCTTGGCCAACAGACTCTTGATCGATCGCCCCGCTGGACAGAGTCCTAGGAGAGGGGGAGAGGGGTACCATCATGACCCGCCCCTTCTAGCCCAAAAATCTTGTCCTATCCTGGCCTTCTTCTGAGAGACTGTCTTTCCAAAAGGCACATGATTTAAAATAGGTTTAAAGACCAGGGTTAGGTTCATATTCAAAATATTTAAGCCCTTTACACATTGGCAAAATATGAAAAAGACACTTATGACATTAACAAATTCCCATGACTTATGACATTGTAAATTTCCAGCAAGAACAGAATATGAATTATTTTCATTAAACAAGCTGTTTGCATTAGGAACAGGGTGAGTTGTGAATGTCAAATCAAGTTTTTAAAAAAAAAGGCAATTCTTTTTGCAGTTAAATTTAATCATCATTGACAGCTGGCTTAACTCTTTCACGCACTGAAGACAGATCACGGACAGATCCCTGAGACTTTTCAACGAAACACATCACTAGACACAACACGCATTCGTGTAAGAATTTAATCATGAATACCAAAACCAACAGAAAAATTCATTTTTTAAAAACAATAATAGAGAAATGTGCAGGAATTTGACTGTGCGTCTGAAGGGTTAAAGTATTTCATGTGTTTGTTTCCTCCAGGAGCTGCCACAGCGAGGCTGGCAGGCACGCATCAGCAGTGTATGTGTGTGTGTGTGTGTGCGTGCGTGTGTGTGTGTGTGCGGGCTTCAGGTACTCAGACTCTGAACGCGATGGAGGATGAGTCAGCCCAACGGCTCTCCGGCATCTGGGTCGCGGGTTCTCTATGGCAACCAGATGGCCTGGCCCTTTGTTATTTTCGCCCTCCCCCTAGTTCCTTTACTCTCTCCACACTCAACATTGGAAAAAAAATAAAAGAAAAATCCTGTGAGAAAACTGTGGGAAAAAGACGGATCAATGTTGCCAATGAAAATCCATTTAATGGAAGGGGGACCTGTATAAATCCTGTTATTTTATGAGATGGCCAGTTTATGAGTTATTGATATCATTCTACATGAGCTTGACAGTGTTTTGAAAAAAACTGAAATTTTTACAAACATTTTACTGTAAAAATACTGTTCCTTTAGAAAAAATAAAATAAAAAAACATAAGAGGTTGGTAGCAGAAGTCAGCAGCGCTGCATTACAGCTTTGCATAAATATTCACAGAGATGTGCCCTGAGGACGAGACGTCCATTGCTACGAGCGCCACCATTGGCCGCGCCGCCTCATGAATATTAATCAGACCGGAATGTTCCCGTTTCTATGCAACCTTCAGTGTAAAGAACACAAAGCGGACTGCCATTCATAGAATCTGTCATTGGGTTCAACTGCATTATAATGCAGAACTAGCCTGTCTGTGACTTAATCACTGTACCGGGACATCGCTCAATGGCAGACTACAGTCTCCTTCCTGCCCCTAATGAAACAGACGCTGGCATTAGTTCATAATCACCTCTGCCATATTTTTTACGGTCAAATGTTCTTCTTTTTTATCCGCAGCCGCAGAAAGCTCTTAGAAAGTGACCAAACAAGCGACGCACCGTTGCGCTTTCAGTGGAAGGTTAATGGCGTTCTGGGTACGAACGTAAACATTGACGTGAGTGCTCTGACTCAGCAGCAGACTGTGGGCTCCTGGTCCTGAGGCCTCTGTGTTATGCAACACAGGATGACCTGCAGATGCCAGAGACACGGGTTCACTCACGCTCGCGAGAGTGCCAGGACTGGAGACCCTGTAGATGTCGGACTGAATTCTGGCGAGATGTGGTAGCCGTCTGTACCAAGACCCTCGGGCGCCATTCCGATTCCTCTTCTAAAGCATTACTCCCATTACTCCAACTCATTATTTCCCTTATTCCCACTCGTTATTCCCATTTATTATTCCGTTATTCCCACTATTCCCACTCATTATCCCCCGTATTCCTACTCATTATTCTAACTCATTATTTTCCTTATTCCCACTCATTATTTCCATTTATTATTCCCCTTATTCCCACTCAGTATTCCTATTATTCCCACTATGCCTCGCCTTCCTTCTGTTTAAATAGCCTCCCAGATGAGACCCATTCCCAGTGATTAATCTCTTCCTCCTCCCTGTCCCGCTCCCCAGTCACGCTCCAGCGCTACACGACTTCCATTCTCCATCCCACTCTTTCCTTTCCACCTCTCTTCCCCCTCCCATCTCTTGCCACCTTCTCACCCCTCGTTCCCCCATTTCCTCTCACACCCTCTCACTTCTCTCCCTCTGCACACCTCTCAGACCCTTTCGCACCTCTTTCCCTCTCCTTCCCTTCTCCTCCACCCTTCTTCCCCTCTTCTCTCTCTCTCTCCTCTTATTCCAGTAATAAAACTGTCAGAGATGGGGGAACACTGTGAAAAGGCGCTTGCAGAACTGCCACTGTGGAGAAGCAGAAAGCCTGCCCAGTGTGACAGACTCAGCGTTTTTAGGTTTGCTATATTAAATGAAGGCATTTACGACTGCGAACAATAAATAATAATTCTGTTAGTACCATTTTATTACAAAAAAAACCTAAAGCTTAAAATGAATAAACTTAAAAACAAAGATCACGACAACACCACCAATAGCGCTTTCTCTCTATAATGTTAAGTGCTTAACATTAGTGCATTTTTGGTGTAATCATTTAAAGTTTAAACACAAAACACAGCTTAATTGAAAAAACTACTTAATTACTGTAATCGTGTCACATACATCAAGATACTATTGTGGAATTTATAAATAAAGATATGTAACTCTACAAAAAAAGTATGACTGTAAAACATGGTATAAGTAGTTATAAACTAAGTTTCCGCTTCTCATTACGGACAGGAAGGACATACTGCAGCCTGTCGTTTAGTCTCAGTGCACTGATGACATCACAGTCAGCATTTCCTGTCAATGTTTAACTGACAGCGCATTAGATTACGCTGCAGAAGCATTCAGGTTTAATTGAGTAGAAGCCCTAATCCACAGATTAATCTCAATGGCATCCCCGGTCATTTTTATCGGGTCATTAACCCGAACAGGCGACTGTCAGTTAAAACCCCCAGACCCGCCCTCCTGTTTTAGCTTGGTTTCAAAATGTAATCAATCTAATGCGGCCTCAAAACAAACTGGCACGCACATTTAAGAACTTCATTTTTTTTTTTTTGCCGTCACAGCACTGCAAGTACGCATTTACTCAAGTAAGTTTGGCCACGCTCACAAATTTCAGAGCCAAGAAGCAAACCGAAAAGGGGATGGTAGTGGGCCTAAACCCTGGATGAGCCTCCTGAATTAAATGCTCTCTGCAACGTACAGCCAAATACAACAAACCTCGTGGCGGTCAGCTGGCATGCACACGTCTACACAGAACTGCGAGGTGACGTGTCGGACGTGTGAGGAGGAGGCCCCCCCCCCCGAAGACGTGCACCAATCGCGTCGAGCGGTCCGCGCCGCGGGAGCGAATGAGGTCCGCGGGCTGACTCAAACCCCGGCTCCCGCCCCTCCCCCGCGCCGCTCGCCGCGTAGGAGTGCGGGGTCCGGGCGAGCTCATTAAAATTCCCAGCGGCGCGCTTCGCTCCCGTGCAATTATCACATCAAACGCTCTCTCTCGCGGGAGCTGATCGAGGCTCGCGCCTCTCGAAAAAAAAAAACACGTTGACCGCTGACAGCTTCAGGTGTGTCTCAGTCACGCAAGACGTTCTTAGTGTATTGTGCGCACATGGACACACACACGCGCGCACACGCACGCACACACTCGTGCACAAACGCACACACGCACGCACGCACACACTCGTGCACAAACGCACACACGCACGCACGCACGCACTCGTGCACAAACGCACACACGCACACACTCGTGCACAAACGCACACACGCACGCACACACACACTATTCACGGCTCTGCCATTCAGTCCGCGTGCACCCAATGCAGCTCAGCCACTCTGTCTTGTTTAATTTAAAACTCATTGTACTCATTGCACGACTTGTGGAAAACTAAATACGCACCGGATTGATTTCCATTTCATCCCCCATTATGGATCTGCCCTGCTCCAGTCTCCCTCACCTCTGTGTGTTTTTCGGGAAACTGGGAGCGCTCAGACCCGACGACGCAGTCGATGTAAGTCTGGAGCCGGGCTGCCTCTCCCCTCGTCTCTAAATCCCCTTACAAATCAGCCACAAAGCCGCGCGGTCTTCATTTGTTTTCCATTAACAAAAGGTTACTCCTGTCATTGGAACAAGGGGCCGGTGACAGGGTAATTACTTAGACACGCTCGGAACCGCAACCAGAAATATGCCACGTTCTCTTCCGGCCGCGCCGGCTAAAACATCATTACTTTTAATTAACGGTTCTCGGCCCCGGCGTTTATTCCTCCCGTTTAAATATTTATGCCCAATAACTGACATCGGCTCATCATGCGAGTGGCAACAAGCAGGCTCCTGATTGGCTCGGCTGGTGAAGGAGGTCACAAGCGCAAGTCCACGGCTCCAGGACTGGACTGCGTCCCTGCTCCTCAGAGCACGTATCACATAGACTGTTGTATCATATGGACTCTCAAAGAAGAGGCGTAAAATGCCCCTGTGCTTTTTATATTTAAATTTTTATACACAATTTACAATGCCTTCATCGGACCAAAAGTTAGAGGATTGTGCGCAACTCAAGGCAGCCCTCCAACAGAAAGATACAGTAGCTCTTGCTGAATGCCTTTGTCGAGCCAAAATTTAGAGGACTGTGTGAAATTCTGGGCAGCCCTATGAAAGAAAGTTATAGTAGCTCTTGAGAGGTTATGGGGGAGACAAATGGGTGACTTCACAGAGAGGCTAATTACATTCACGAGCGGGAAACAACAGGTTCCTCCAACGGGTTCCCTGTGTTGATTTCTGTTAGAAAAACAAAGGGAAATTAGGTGGAAAGACAGAAATTAGGGTAGGATAACTGCAAAGAGAGCTCGGATGTAACGCTAGATGCTTTATGGAGGGTGGGAGAATTGGTGAGACCAGAGGGACGAATAGCCTGTTATATGTTACATTATAATGACATTATAATTATAATAGGTTCTTCTGACTGTGAAAAACTGACTGTCAAAAATTATTTACAAGTTCTTTTTGGACTACAGGAGCAACCACAAGGTTCATTAAAAAAAACACAAAGGGCAGGAACTCCACCAGTACATTAAATCAGCTTCCATCTTCTGCGCAGCTCAGGACCCGAGGGCCAAAGTTTGATCCGAAAAGTGATTTCAAATTTCCCTTTTTAATGTTTGATGGGGTTTTTTTTTTTGTATTATGAAATTAAAGCTAGCTGACATTGATGCACTGTGCATCCTGAAGCACTCGAGCGGCCTGACAGAGGAATCATTTATAATGCAATCGTAACCGCGTGGCATTTACTCGGGGAACTCGCTCCATTAGCATCGGCTGCAAAACGGCCAGCGGGTAGCAGTGACACCACAATCCCCCCCGCCGTGCGAGAACTCGGAGCCCCGGAGTCTTCTGGAATGTTCCTCGCGCAACACGACAGCGACGCGAACGTTAATGTTAATGTCTTGCACATCCCCAGAAGGGGCCACGAGCCAAACCATCCGTTTCTTCAAGGCTAACGCGGGTAGCTATTAAGAGCGTTCCATGTTTGCCATATTAACCCTGTATTAAATTGACTATTACTTCTCTCAGTTTAATAGGAAAACAAGGAGTTTTACAAGAATGTTTCAAGACCGAAGGATCCAGTTAATTGGCCATTAAATGCGCCATTTCAGAAAATGACCTCAGACTGGTTCGTTAGTCACTTTTGTCCTTTGCAAACATCGACACTTAATGGAGGACAGTCGGGTTTTCAATTAGCTCGGTCTAATCTCTAATGCTCATCCTAAGCTCATCCTGAGCTTGAATTCACTTCCTGAATAGATTGAATCTAGTTAAAATGAACTGACCCCAGCTCTGCTACCGCCCATGCTGTTAGTGTCCAGACTACTTCCCCAGGAACTGCTGTGTGTGATCAGGACTGCTCGAGTAGGAAAGTGCCCTTCGTGAGCCCCCCCACACTCCCCCCCCCCCCTCTCTAGTAGGACTGCAAAGCGATGCAGCACCTCACCACACCTCTCAGCCAAAGCCATTATCATCAGTCTGCACCCTGACAGGCCCGGAAAAAAAGACCTTTTCCGGGCTCAATAAAGCCATTCACAGATCTGTGCCACAATGACACAACCTTCAAAACTTTAGAGGATCACTTAGTGATAATCTTTTTTTACTTCACGCACCATGGCCAAGATGGGCCATAATTTGCATTCGGTGAGCACTTGGCAAGAAACTTGGAGCTCTCTCTCTCTCTCTCTCTCTCTCTCTCTCTCTCTCTCTCTCTCTCTCTCTCTCTCTCTGCTCTCTCAAAGCCATTCATAAATGGTATATATTCTGTCATATCACAGAGTTTTTGCACTTACTCACAGTCTAACGGTCTTTTGGGCCGAAGGAGAATCTCAAATACGATCTTGAGTAACGCGGCGAGACCGAAGGACCGTTTGGATGATGAAATAAGTACTTTAACCGTCATTAGCATGGCAAAAAAAAAAAATTACCCATCATCCCATCTGCTGAATAAGCCCAAGAACACACACATGCATATGAATGAGGAGACCTCCCGCTGAAGGGCTCTTAGACGCACGGCCCGCGAGCCACGGTTTCCACTCCTTCATTCACAGGGCCGAGCTACGGTCGAAAAGAGAGAGAGAGAGAGAGAGAGAGGGCGCGCCGTTCGCGGCACGGAAAGGGCGCCGGACCCGCGCGGCGCGACCGCGGCGCTTTTAGCATCGGAGGGCGGCGGCTAACGGGGGAACGGAGGAGAGCGCCGAGCCGCCGCCACCGCCCTTTGGCTGAGATCGAACCCAATCCCACTGAAGAGAGGGCCCTCGGAAAACAACATAAATCCTCTCTCCCCCACCCCCCCCTCCTGAACCCCCCCCGCCCCATTGCCATTAAATAAGCAGTCTGGCCAAGCGCCCGCAGAGCTACGCCCCGCCAGATCCGACGGGAGCGCGTCGGCATCTAACGGAAGGCACTTTCGATTTTTTAACTGCTTCTTACACACACCACCTATCCCTCCTCTATCCAAGCAGGCCGGAATTAAAACTTTTTTAATCTTCTCGCTTGTTCTTAACGGGGGGGGGGGGGGGGGGGGGGGGGGGGAATCGGGAATTATTGGTCTCGTCGAGAGAAATGAACGCTGATCCTCCCGCGTGTGGTCCTCTGATCCTCCGCCAAACATCCCATTCACGGGGGAAACAAAAGCAGGGCTTTGAATCAGTGAAATCTCCCGGCTTAGGGAAACTCTGCGTGTGAGAGTTCTGGTTCTGGTTCTGGTTCTGGTTCTGGCTGATGCAGTATTAATGTCTCACACTCTGTCTCCATTAGGGGCGCCGGAGAGAGGCAAGCTTTAATATAGGCGTGTGTGGCACACACCCCCACCGCTGCACACACCCATCCACATTCTCTGTAAAGCAGAGGGCTGTAATGTTGTGGTTACTCAGGGGCGAGACGTTGGGTGGGAGCTGGGGGGAGGGTGTGGGGGGGGGGGGGGGAGCTAATTGGACACCAACATCTCAGTGGAAAAACAGATTGGCAGGAGTCGAACTTTGACCTTTGCATTTCAACATTTGCGGTCAATTTTTTTTTTTTTTTCCCATCCTGGCGGGGGGGGGAAAAAAAAAACCCACAGTCAATGTCACAGTGCTTTCGGGTTCATAAACCTGGGCTATAAAGACAGCCCCTGGAAGCAGGCACTCCTTCCTGCCGGGTCATTACTGTGGCTATTGCTCTGAAACGCAGCCCGCTCCTGAGTAATCTAAAGCAGCTATAACATTTCTGCGGTCGCATGAATCAAACGTGAAAACATTTCACTTCGGTGCAGCTGGAATTCAGTCCGGTTAATGAACAACAGGAGTGTCCGCACAAAGACATTTTTTTTTTCTTCCTCTCTGAAAATAACAGAATAATTAATCACGGTCTAAAAATAATCATTTTCGGCTTTCCGCGACTCCCAATCAAGGTTTGACTGTGGCAGTTCCGAGGGTCGGTGACCTCATCGCAGCTACCATCCCCGAACTGCCGAAATTCATTTCAGTGCCGTAATGCGGCAATCTAAATTTAAAGAGTTTCATTGGCTGCTGTCGACTACAAACTGAATGTGCCGTGGTGAGCGGGCATGATGAGTCATCGCCGACTCGGTAAACATTTGATTCACTCCGTGAATCTGAAGTGAACTGCAGTCGTGCTAATTTTGAAAGATGCGAAGACCTAATTGGCAGCTTTACAAAAATCACTATTTCCAATAACCGCGATGGAGAGATGCAACCTACTCAGCAAGCAGAAAACAGAAAACAGAAAACAGGTGAGGAACCTGCTTTGATTAACATTTTGGCAGAAATGTGTTGGAATGGAATCCAAGGACTATACTTGACTGAGAGTCTGTCAGTTAACCTAGAAGCAGGTCAACGGACAAATTTGGCAGTTGAGTCAATGCTTCGTTTCCACTCGTCCAGCGAATCCATTCGACAGGCACACAAACGGCGCCACTCACACTGAGGCCCGCGGGGGCGAACAAGCCTCCAGCTCCAGGGGCGTTCCGAACGTTCAGGACAAAAGCACAACTGTAATTCAATAGCAATTTAACGAGCGTCACGGCCTGTGATCGTTTAATAGAAAGAACACCCCCCACCCACCACTAAAAGAAAAAAAAAAAACAAACAGCCGTGTTGGAACATTCTCTGGCTTGAGAAGGTTAACGGTTCAGACGTCTTCTGTTCAGTTCATAGGACAAGTGTGTTGTAATTGGAGACTTTCAAGATCAAATTATAGGGTACGAAAATGGACAAATATGACAATTTTTTGAAAGGGAAATAATGTGCTAAACTGAGCAAGCTTACAGTTTCCCGAGTTCATAAATACACCAAGCAATATCGCATATCAGGACACAATGCCTATTAAACAATTAGTTAGGTTCTAACTACACCGTCATCACCAAGGTGTTTCAACAGAGCCAGACTTAGTAAAACAAAAGCAGTGCCAACTAAACAAACTTTTTTCTTTGACGGATACTTAATTAAGCCTTACAAGTGCGACACATTCTAAAAAATGGAAGCAGCAGAGAGTTTGTCGAATGTGATTAATCTTTGTTATTAATGAAATGGCAAGAACACTTCATCACTCTATCAACATAGACCACATGCTGATTTCTTAACAGCAAAAAAAAAAAAAAATACTCTGAAATTCTCATGAATTTAATACTAAGAACCCCACAGCAGTGGGTGTAGTATCTCAACCAGAAGAAAAGGACAATAAGCTTATAATAATTAACAGACACACTTAGCAGTGCACTGAAAACATTTTATAGTTATGGCAATGAAAAAGCCCTAATAAAGAATGATGGAAATTCATTAAATATCTAAAAAGCAATACAAGACAACATGCAGATGTAAAGGTCTATAAGGACTACACAAACGACAGTTACTGGTAAGTGGCTCTTGAATACAAGCTACCGCTTTATTGAGGACTCTGCTAAGCTCAGCAGTAATTTAAGTGCCTTCTCCTTAAAAATTACAGCATGCATCTTCTTCTTCAGAGTTAATATAACAGCCTGCACCTTCATTAAGCTACAATACAGCTCCTGTCCCAATTACAAGAGGACGTAAAATGCATTCGAAAGGAAATTAAATAAATCAGTGCCCCTAACGATGATGAAAATGGCTGCAAAAACAAAATGCAAGTAAATTAAGTAAATTAAGACTCGGGCCGAGTAAAAGGTTCACAGTAAAATAAAATAAAAATGTTCAGTGTTAACTCTTACAGTGCCCAATTGGACTCTTATGTACTCTGTCAGAGTTGAATTAACACTGGACATTATACTGTGCGCGGCCTGAGGTTAAGCCTTGCAGGACTGGAGTTAGGGGGTTGGCTGCGGACTCATCTTCCGGATTGCTCCCAGACTGCAACCTGGGAGCAATCCAGCACTGGATCCAATTCCCATTCCCATTCCTAGGCCATACAAAGCAAGAAAATGAAAAGCAAACTAAACTAATTTACATATGACCCAGACAACAAGACAGCAAAAAAAATCCACAATTTTGGAGTTATAACTGACAGAAAAACTGTGCCGTGCTGTGTGTGATGTGAGCTATTCCACAACCTACCAAACTGCACTGAGAAACAGTTTCATTCAAGGGAACAAAACAGCAGCTTAGCTGAGGGATTTAGAAGTTATTAAATCAATCCCAAATACCCTGGTGGACACGGGAGTCTGAGCAATGATTAATCATTTGTCTCTACGTTACCTCTGCCAGAGTCTCCACCCGAAATCTGCCGTCTCTGTGGGGAAAGTAGTGTGTGTGTGTGTGCGTGCGTGCACGTGCGTGCGTGTGTGCGCGCGTGTGTGTGTGTGTGTGTGTGCGTGTGGGCGTATGTGTGTGTGCATGTACTCCATACTTCTCCACAGAACTCGCTTCATGCGCCATTAAGCAGCAAAACTTCTCTGGGAAGTCAGCAGGTATCACCGCGCTAAAGTGGCACCTTACGGATCGCTCTCTCTCGCGCTATTGGCAGACGACGAATTGGCCGATTAGCTGCAGCGGGAAGCGAGCAACAGGGAAGAGAGCGTGGGCGGCATCTATCCGAGGACACGCTGCCCCTTTCGTAAACGCTTACAGAACAGGACGCCGCGGGAACGTACGGACACGTTACTGCAGGAGACATCACAGCCCCTTTTTGGGATGACTGCATGATTGGTGTGCTCGTTTTCGGAGGGGGGGGCACGCTCTCCTCTGACACATGCGATGTGAAGCTCCTGCTTCTTTTTTTTTTTTTTACAACAGAAATGGATTTAGAATAGACAGTGCTCTATGCATTAAGTGGAAATGCAGAAAATTAGTGTTGTACGTCAACGATGGAAGAGTCAGGGGGCTGTTGACTGGGATGTCACGCTAAACCACAGGGCCAGAGTACGAAGTAGTAGGACTGTGGCTGACGGACCCGCATACTGGCCAATCTCCAGCAGGGGGCGGGCTTCTGACAACAGCGCATAACCCCACCCACCACCAGCAAAAATCTACATGTGCATGCCATTACACTTACAGATCACCGGTGTCATAGCCCAGGCCTGGGGGTGCTTCAGCTAACTCGGGAATCCTGCTTTGTGAAACAGGGCCCTGGAGGGCCGCAGTGTTCGCTGGGTTTCGGGGGATGTTCTGGGCACCGGTGGTTCAATTACGTCATCAGTCGTCAAAAGAATCCACACACCTTCTTCTCAAGGCCTAAACTAGCAGCTGTTTTTGAAAGGAACACAGAAAAAAACCGCAGACACTGCGGCCCCCTGGGAATTTGAGTTTGACAGCCCTGCTCCAGATGCTTCTTGCCCAAATTAGTTTAAGATTTCCCATCATTCTCCCCTGCTTTAAGCGGACAGAGTCCGGCGAGCACAAGGCCACAAACTTCCGCAATAAAAGAGCGGCCCGCCCCGCAAAAGACAGAGCGAGAGAGAGAGAGACAGAGAGAGAGAGAGAGAGAGAGAGAGAGAGAGAGAGAGAGAGAGAGAGAGAGAGAGAGAGAGAGAGAGAGAGAGAGAGACAGAGAGAGAGAGAGAGAGAGAGAGAGGCTCTTCCTTGCCGAAAACCTCGCCGCTATATAAATAGATCTCGTCGGCCCGCGCCGTGCTCCGCGCCCGAGCCGCTCAATCAAACCGGCTTTGTTCCGTTTTTCCCGATCGCCATGGCGACGAGCGGAGCGAGGACGGGAGAGGGGAGGGGAGAGGCGGCGCTGCTGCTTTTTTTTTTCGTGAATGGTGGAACGCGCCCGCGGTGAGACAAGCGTGCGGGTAAATGTAGGCCACCGTCTGGGCACGGCGAAACCGAAACTCGTTTACGGGCCGAACCGGGCCCACGCGGGAGGCCCAAAAAAACGGTGCGAAAAAAAGATCCTCACAAACAGGAGAGAACAGGAAATACTAAAACCTCACAAAATTACATACCGGAAAGGAAATGCCTAATACTTAAACCGCGACCATTAAAATAACTTGGGTCACGCGGCTCGAACCCCAGACGGATTAAAGACTCCACGCAATTATTCCGCCATCGGTCGTAAAACAGGGAGTAGAAAGAGAAACTGCGTGGAGTCCTAATCTGTTCGGGGTTTCAGCTTTGCGACCAAAGCTATTTTAATGGCAAAGACAGCCAGAGAGAGAAAAGAGAATTAGACAAGTGGGGGGGGGGGGGGGGGGGAGACGGGGGGATGGGGTGGGGGGGGGTGGAAAAGACGACCACCGATCAGCGGGACGATGAAGTCACGGCTTGCCGCTGCTCGTCGTCTCATTAGCCAGGGAGCTCCGAGCGGCCATTAGCGCCACATCTCCCAGGAGCCTCTGCTCTTTCATTACCTGTCGCTGCAAAAGGTCACGCTTCCCCCGGAGGAGCGTGCACTTAATTCCCTGCATGGGGGGGGGGGGCACTGGTGGGGTGGGGGGGGCAGCTGGCATACCGGGGGACAGGCCTGTCCTCATCAGACCCCCCACCCCGCCCGCCCGCCCGCCCGCCCAGCCCAAAAGCCCTGTCAGGGCGTACTAGCAAGAAAAAAAATTTTCAACGACACCGCCAATTCGAATAATTGTCAGTTTAGCTGAAAAATCGACTAATCCTGGATGGGGAGCGCCACTCGATGGATCGGGGGGCCGGCTTCGAGTCTTCAGCAGTCCCAGCAGACAGCAGACGAGTTGGTTTTAAACGGCTGAACTTGTGCCCGTGAGATTGCCGGCCTAAAACAACAACAAAAATAGAAAAGAACTCTTCTTCGGTCAGCGGCCAGGCCGTGTGCGTATAAAGGATAAAGCCGCCCCCTTTCTGATCACAGAGCAGGCCGTGGGCTAAATAAACCAACAGTAATGCACTCAGAATCCAATCATAGGTAATATCATAAGGCTCGGGGGGGGAGGAGAAAAGAACTGATCAAAGATACCCATCATTTCACATCTACAGTCTGGCTCGAGCTACCCACGGGGGAGGTGACCCATTCCTGGTGGCCTGGTGCCTATGCATTAGCGCCGCTTCCAATGAGCTCATTTTCTATATCGACCGACGCCCCTCGCAGCTCATGGCTCAGACCGCAGCGAAACGCTTCGCGCGGTCGCACAGGAACACCTTCCGGCCGTCATGCGTAAGCTATATAAGAAATGCACGGGAAAAAAAAAAAACACCAGAACAAACGGGCTAAATTATAACGTGTACTTCGGAAGAGAAGTCGGCAGGAAGTCCAGAAGTCATCCGCCCTAACCCCTGAGCTGTGGTAGAGAGCTGTGAATGCTGGTAATGAGATATCCTGTGCTGGGTAATTTGCAGTATTGACCGTGGCACCTGGGCGTCTGAAGCTCCCCCAGTCTGACCACGGCCAAGTCGATCACTCTTACCGTCGGGTAGTTCATTATTTTAAGTGGGTAGTCAGTACTGGCAGTGACTCGAGCCTTTCTCTTCTAAAAAGAGTTCTCTGTCTCCACACATAAGTATATTATACTGTTGGGACCATTTCAGTGCTTTACTGAAATCCTGGTTTCGGAATCTTACTTGAACACCTGGGAGATTCTATTCTTGGAAAGAATTTCCTTTTTGGTAACATTATTGAGACACTCTACCTTCAGTCTGCACTAATTATATATTTACATTGAGTTAGTGAGGTCAGAGTGTTTTTAGTTTTATTGTATATTAGAACAATGCCAGGTGATCTGGGACTTCTGACATTTGTTCATCAGCTACAGAAGCAGAATTCTGACCTGGTAAACAAGTGGCTGCGGGTTTGAATCCGCCTGCACATAGTCCAACTGTATCCCTGAGGCAGTCAACAGTCAAAATACCACTTACAATTACTACTACTACCACCATCGATTACACTACGAAGTCAAAGATAACACGAAACAACCGTTATAAAGATCAACAGCGCTTCTCCCTAAATTTCAAAGCGCATTTTTATAAAAAGAAACGGTCCGCGTTCAACAGTGTCCTCCAGAATGTTGCCATAGAAGCCAGGTAAAAATAGAGAACGGCGTCAAAGATTGGATAGCGTTGCGTTGCCATGGTGCCGAGGAGCATCTGCAGCTGATTTGAGGTGAGACCCGTTATTTATTTCTGCGGGGAAGAGCAGATGCTATTTTCTGTCCACTGGGGAAAACGAACTCAACCTATCAACAACAATCCATATCTGGCTTGGATGTGACAGACGGGGGGGGGGGGGGGGGGGGGGGGGGGGGGGGGGGGGGGGGGGGGGGTGGGTGGGGGGGGGGGGGGGGGGGGGGGGGGGGGGGGGAGGGTACGGACACGTTTGTTACAGTATAAAATAACGATATAATGAATAAAGTCTCTTAGATTTACAAGCAAGAAGTTCTTGCGTCAATGATACAAGACTCAAGACTAAGAGCACACGTGCAGCGCGCCCCAAGCACAGCGATAGACTTCAATAGCCGCTTCCGTGGTGATGAATAACGTTGCTTCTAACAGGCTTCGGAAATCTGCAGCGTTATCATAGACTCTATTCCTGACACTTCATTCACAAAACATGACGTTTTTTGTTTGATTTTTTTATAGGGTTGCTTGTCACATGAAACAGAAATCCCCACTATGAAAACCAGGCATTCTCGCCTATGATATTAGTTCTGAAACACCTCTGAAAATACTCATAAGGCCCCTTTAGAGCTGTGTTATATTTATTTCCTAAATTAAACAGACATTAGTAAATTTAAAAAGTAAATATACTCTGCAACGTAATGTGAACTTCTTGGATTTGGCAGTGCTGAAACCAAAGAAAAGGACACAACAATATTTCACAAATATTTAGTCACAAACACATTAACATATTTCTTAAACAGCACAGCCACAATTTTATGACTATTTGGGTCATATTTTAACTGTACTCACAATATTTTGTTTTTTGCAGTTAATGATCACAAAGAACGAGACAAAGCACAATTCGATTCAGTTCAACACCTCCCGTTGCATGGATGTACTTACCTGGTTTGTTCAAAGTATCTGTACCATTTCGTAGTTTTTAAAATGTCAAAACTGTTCAATGTTGCGTGTATATCACTTCTTACCAGTTTGGACCACCGTGCGCTGTCTGGAACGAATTTGCTTGAACAATCACGCGCGTGCATTGCAAGTACAGAGTAACGTACCTTGGGGTTCAGCACCAGTTGCTGTTCATCGTAGTGCAGGAGAGCTATGGAGTTCGACTCCGAGTTATTGACAAACACTTGCAGGCATGGGTACAGCGAAGTGCCCTTGCAGTCCGCCCCGCAGGTGAAGACGCACTCAAACATCTCGTCCACGCGACGCACGGAGATCACGGTGCAGTTCGCCGGCTTGCTCTGCATGTTCTGGAGGGTGGGGTTCAACCAGCAGAAGCAGAGGATGAAGAGGGACAGTATGCCGCACACGATGAGGAACAGACCGAGCCTGATGCTTTTATCCTCCGCCTCCGAGTACTCATATGATACCCTGATCTTCGCCATCAAGTCCGCGCAGCGGCAAAGAGCATCGGCAGACCTGAACGCGAAAGAGAGGGGGGTCCTTCTCGCGACCCCCGCCGCTGTGCTCCCGCCACACAGAAGTCGTCTCTTCGACCGACCGTCCGTCCCCCTCAACTCATGCGAACTCCGTGCTTCCTTTCGCTCGTGATGTATCGCAACCCTGTGTCATGTGGAACTTGTCAAAAGCGGCGGTTTTGCAGCCCTCCCCACTATATTATTACGCGCGTGACTTCTGATTTCTATCTATCTCATCAGTACATCCAGATTTAGACTTTGTTGAAAGGCTGCATGTTGCATCTGGGATTATGTAAGCTTCTTATGCGTAAATAGCACACAGTTCTGAATAGCCTAAATACGGCTCTTGCCTGGCCATCAGCTGATGCGTATCGGTCGCTACGTCCATCACCGCTGAAAGCCTGCCGCTGGCGGAGACTGTTCTCCGACAACCACGCCGATGTGCTAGCAGGCTCCGCGTGGAAACGAGATGCTATTAAAAAGTTAAAGAGTCTATGCACAAGAGGAATCGATTTCTGAAATGAACGCTGCACAGATGAATGGATGAGTTATTATCATTATTATTATTAATAACCATTTTCTGGTAGATGGGCCGTAGTATGCCACCGCTAATCATTTGGAAGGCGTCGAGCAATCAAAATTTGTAATGCTGGCTTGTTGATATGACACGTCAACAATTGCGTGTGGTAGCTACACGGCGTAGCCTACATTTCAGAATCAAAAAGCAATCATATACTGCGCGCATTACGGAAATCCATTCAACAGATGTCCTTTCGAGTACTGCTGCGCGCGACCTGCACGCGTCTGAACAAGCCTGCCTGCATCTGTTGTGCGCGGAATTGGTTCTGTATGACTTCAATAGCGTTCTAATGATACGCCCTTGCACTCAGATCCCGTATCAAAAGGCCCCCTCCGGAGATTCGGGCCACATTGGCTACGATCAGCGTTCGGGCTACTGTCCTACATTCCTCTGCTGGCTTTGGAAGAGATGTTTATTCATTCTGCACTTCTGCAGCTTTCGGGTTGCTTCGTTTCAGCTTCCAGAACGTGGCCATGCACATGTAACGTCGTAAATGTGAATATCAACTCCGTGCAACAGCCAAGGATGATTACAAGAACGTGCGTCTTTAATGGGGTCGTTGCATAAGAAATTCAAACCACGTGCTCAACGCAAATGTTCGTTAGTTGTGTTAGTTTAAAACGGGTTTAAACGCTGACATTTACCAACCCACAGCATAATTGAAGACAGCTGCTCGGTTCAAAGCGCGCCAGTGTGCTTAGCTATAAAGGCGTGAGCCGGGGATCCAAAACCCCGGTCTTGGAGAGCCACGGGGTCTGCTGGCTTTCATTCTTACGCAGCATTTAATTGGCCAATAACAATTATGTGACTTCACATGGCTGCTTGGGTGCAAATTGGTTGCTGAATTTACGGTGAAAATAAGCATCAGCAGACCCCCTACAGGTGTGGTAGTATATGCTGCGTCAGACTAATTCTTCCGAACACAGGCTTTTAAATGAGTACAGACATCTCCGTTTAAAATCACCAATTTAAACGTTTTTGAAAGAGCTGGTGCCACCAAATCTGTAGATATGCTGAGTTTACATTTCAATTGTGAATTGGCCAGCGCGGATTTCTCTCCCGAGCAATTCCCGTACAGCAGCTCGTCCGGATGGACCCTATGTATAATTCAAAACAATAACCCATTATCTGAGGTTAGCACTGTGCCCCGCATTCCTTAGACGCGGGCTACTTACCATTAAATTCTCAATACTAAAGTGTAATGGGACATGACCTCGTCGAATTTATAGCACATGACAGTCCTTCTCTTCTTTCTGTCCCATTCCAGAAAATGACCCCCTCTTTTTTAATCAGAAAGGTTAATATACACCAGAAATAAAATCCTTCAGTTCTTTAGGCATTCCGGATTGAGTTCTAAAAACGCAGCCGCGCGTAAACAGCGGCAGAAGTCTGGGGAACGGGGAAGGGCCGCGCTTGGAAGGGAGCGATGGGAGAAGCCTAGCAGACTACAGGACACTGGCAACCAAGTACAAAACGGTCACTCCAGTGACCAAAACCTTCCTTAACCCGGGTCGTTCTGCCATCTAACGTTAATGTACGTGTTGTTATGTGGAGAGGGTTTAAGTCAGGACCAGTTTTATTTTGCCATCTCATGTCAGAAACGCTGCGAAGATTAATTATGGCACCATCACTATATCATAGGCTCCTACAAATGAGCCTTCTTTTTTATGGGTAGATTCAGAGATTCCAGACGACAGCTCGAATCCGTGGATGAGGCCGTTGCCATGAATGGTAAATGGTAAATGGACTGCATTTATATAGCGCTTTTATCCAAAGGCTTTATGAGGAGCAGTTAGAGGTTAGGGGTTAGGTGTCTTGCTCAAGGACACTTCGTTTTGCCATGAAACAAGCACCGCCTGAGCTATATCGCCCCATGAAAAAGCAGAGGATAAAGAAAGAAACGATAAAATTTAAGTGACAAACAGCAAAACAGTACTTTTAAAGGACGTTTTCAGTATACAGAAAATAGTACTCGCTCTGTTCTAATTTCCTGAATACTATTCACTTTCAGAGAAAAATTCACCCTTGATTTCCCCTGTAAATAAATATACACCATATATCATGTGGAATCAGTACTGTCCCAGTCCATGTGGTCATAAAGATAAGCTCACAAGTTAAGCATTTCCCACACAATTGCTGGTAAGAACTGGTCAAAGGTTTCCTTTGATTATCTGCAAGGTTCAAGGATAACAAAAAATAATTTTTAGGAATATACAGGTACAAGATACTACAAACATTTTGGAATTGAACTGAATACATGGATGCTGCATTTATACTGTGCGGCTGACGCAAGTAGAAACGGGTTCTTTATTTCCTTTTTTAAATGGCCGGCCATCTCGACCACAGCGCTACGTTCTTGAGAAAGCTCCGGCTCCATTGATTATGCGCTAATGAGGAGAAAATGAAATATTAAAAAATAAGTGAGCATGAAATAAATATGAAGGGGCCAGAGCGTGCGCGAGCCGGCATCGACTGAAGGCATTAATTTGTTAATTAGAAGAGGATTAAATCGCTTCGACACAGCACGCGCTCAGATCGCAGACAGCCTACACGCCTAATTGCACCAACCACGTGTTTTTATAGTCATCGGTTACGTCAGAAAAGCTCATTAGACCTCCAGATGTTTTATTTTTGCTTTCGTCCCACTACGTTTAATCTTTTAATATTATTTCTTGGGAGGATTATTTTTATTACCTTACTTTCATGGTTACCACCCGTGTCTCATTGGAAAAAAATAACCATAAATCATTTATCCCACCCAAATATTAGTCTTTTTAAAAAATCCACTGGGTGATGACATACTCAGTTCTTGTATCTCACAACATAAAGTTCCTTTATTCTCTAGGCTGATGTAAAATGGCCCTTGAGATACTTCAGTTAGTTTGTTTGTTATTACTACTACGTTGAGTTACACACTCATATTAATAGTACTGATTAATTACAATGGTATGATTTGAATTCCACAACTGCAGATTTCACATTCTTTTCCACTGACCACCAGAAAGGTGGACCAAGGCTATCCCATAATTCAACATGCATTTCTTACAATGCCCAAGTAGTCATTCAGCAAGGACCCCATTCTCACCTCCAAAAGAATGCCTCTGCAAAATTCATAGATTTCAATTCCGTTTAATAAGCTGAAGGTTCCAGCTCTCTGCCAGGGGGGTCAGACGTGCTATAGTTGTTATTTTCCCCTGGGGGGTATCACGCAGGCAGTGGGGCTGGTTTATGAGTTTTGTTTTTCGTGAGGGTCCGGGGCCCATACGCAAGAATGCCAGCTTTCATTCAGGTAGGTGGTGAGAGGGCTCCCTCTGGTGGACAAAGAAAGAAATGCAGCTGTGTGAACGCCAACGATGCAACTGAATAGAAAACGTCCAAAACACAGTAAAACGGCACAGTAGCAAGTTCAGCCTATGACTGCCACCCGAGTGACCTAGACGCAAGGCAGAAATAAGATATGGCCGTGCTACACCGCGCACAGCATTACCGCTATGACATGAAGCAACGCTAAGGACGACAGCCCCACCCACATTATACCTGCTATAACCACTCATAATGCAAAATGCTTTACACGTGGTTTTGCACATTACCCATGACGCTGGCCTCAGAGGAGTGCCCAGGGAGCGGAAATCCACGCCTTACAAACTGAAATCCGCGGACACGTCTTCAACGAGCCTTACGTCAGCCAACCTGAGAACAAACGCAAAGCTTAAAGGGGGGTTGAGTGTAGCCCAGCAAACCAGAGCCCGTGACTCGTAATTACCGTTGCTTCTTGTGATGGAGGAGGGGAACATCAGCACCAAATAATTTCCCTCCTACAAGTGAGTGAGCATGTGTGTGTGTGTGTGAGACTGTGTGTGTGTTTTCGTATGCGTGTGTGTGTGTGTGTGTGCATGCTTGACTGTGTGTGTGTGACTGTGTGTGTTTTCGTTTGCATGTGAGAGTGTGTGCGTGTGTGTGTTTGTGCGTGCGTACTCACCTTCACGTTAAGACTGTGTCCTTTTCACCAGGAGCTTCTTCTCTACAACACCAACTGAAAGTGACTGAAACCAGACAAACGCCTGGTTTGTGAGGACCGAACCAACATCAGAGGACCTGAACACGGCTGCAGCACTGATGGGGCCGGCAGCTGTGCAGCAGGTCAAGGAGGACCCAGTCATGTGATCAGCTGGGGTCAGGCATCCCCTGCAGGCCAAGGGGGCTGGTCACTGTATCCCAGTGAGCGCAGCACTGACCGAGAGATTTAAAACCAGGTGAACCTTATGGCGCACACGGCTCCCTGGAGTCTGGAGTCATACAGTATAGGGGTGATACCTGGAAATGTGTGACACGTGACCAGAGTCAAGATGGACGTGAAGGGAGGGGCCTGGCAAGATGTGTGACAAGGTGTTAAAATATACAAAAACAAAAGCAAACAAAAAAAAAAAACAGCACACTTGCCTACTATTGAGTATACAGGAGTATACAAGGCATGGCCCAACATTGAGTTTGACGAGTGACCCCTGACCTCCATCCCGACTCGAGACACGCCCGCAGCCACAAACCGAACTCCACACTGCGGTCCGGGAGAGCCTTTCTACTTTATTAGAGAGAAGAAAGCTTGGTCGTAGTCAGAAAATACAAGATCGATATTCGTTTGTTCATTAATTTCTTTATTTTTTGTTTTTATTGGGTTTTTCTTTTCCTATGAAACGCTGCCCTTTTAAACAGCCAGACTGAAATGCCTCAAGGCCTCTTCCCCCCCCCCCCCCCCCCCCCCCCCCCCCCCCCCCCCCCGACTTCATCCCCTGCCCCGCCCCACCCCTCCCCCCTCCCCCCCGAGTCCCGGCTCCTTCGCTTGGATGTATGGATGTCCTTGGTTTCGCTGAAAACCTTATTTTTCTGCGTTATTATTATTATTATTTTTTTCCTGTCAAAGTGGAAAGTGTGCAGGGCGACAGACGTGGTCCCCTGCTCAGCAGCTTCAGAAATGTCCGTTTTTATTCCGCGTGTCACGTCCGCGCTCACCTCCTAAAAACGAGGCGCGGCGGGGCGCAACTTTTTTTTTTTTTTTCTTTTTCCCAAAATAGAAGTCATATATATATATAATATATACACATTCGTACATACATATCTTTATTCGTGTGATGTCCAAAAAATTCAAAAAATGTACACGTTTATTACAAAATCGTAACAAAGACTGGACAGTGTTTTCCGCTCGTTCTGGAACGATGAAGATCAGTAAGAACTCGAACTCGCCACCCCCAGAGGAGATTGTCCAACGGGTTTGCGAGAACGTTCACTAAAACAGTCTCAGATTTGATTTATTGTAGCTTTTTAAAAAAAAAAAAAAAAAAAAAAAAAAAAAAAAAGCCTCAGGTAAATGCCCGTCGCTAAGCGACTGGTTGAAGTGGGCGTGGTGGGAAACGGAAGGGGGCGGGGATATGTTAAACAGGGGGGGAGGGGTTAAAAGCGTAAATTCAAGTACAGGCTCTCGGCTCTCCAAACAAAGTATGTCTTCACATAAAAAATACACAAACATTTTGTCTGTTTTTTTTTTTTGTTAAATACCAAACGGGGCCCAGACGAAACGTGGCATTTTCTCCCGTTTCACCCCTTCCTTCTCCCTCCACGCCATCACGGGTCTGCCGGTGCGCTTTCTTTCCCTCCAGCTGTTATAACGCGCAAGCTTTCGACGCTTCGGAAGGAGGAGAAAAAAAAAAACAAAAAAAAAAACGGAAAATCGAGCACGCTTCTGGCTTTCGTTTCCAGCGAGACGGGCATTTGATGAAGAGAGGCGTAAACGAAAATTCATACCCTGGCTCAAACAAAAAAAACAAAAAAAAAAAACAAAAAAACGGAACGGAAAAAAAAACCAAACAAACAAACAAACAAACAAAAAAAATAATAAACCTGTAGAAACAAACACAAAAAAAATAAAAAAAAAATAAAAAAAAGGAATAAACGCTGTGTTTTGGGCAGCACATAATTCGCTAGGCCGGGCCCCGGAATGCCGAGCCCCCGGCCCCCGGGTTAGTTGCCAGAACGCCTCAGTTGTCGTGTCGACCGGTTTGGGTGAGCGACGCCCCTGAGACAGCCGCACCCCCGCGATCGGGGGGGGGGGGGGGGGGGGGGGGGGAGCGCCTCAGAAGGCCTGCTGGGCCGGGTTGTAGTTGAAGGTGGACGGCACGTGAGGCCTCTCTTCAAGCTTCTCGTATTCCAGGTGGAACTCCTGAAAAGGGCCAAACAAGACCACAGCGGTGGGGGAGCGGAACGGGCAAACGAAACAACGGCCAAACAAAACACAGGAAGAGAAAAGTATTTGGGCGTGCAAACATGCGCGCACACGCACACACACACGCACGCACACGCACACACACACACACAAACACACAAGCGCACAAACACACACACAAGCGCACGCACACACACACAAGCGCACAAACACAAATGCATACACGCACACAGACACAAGCATGCGCACACATACGCGCACAAAAACACACACACGCACACACACAAGCATCCACGCACGCACAACCATGCACATACACACACACACACACAAAGCGGGATATGGGGGAATATGAAAGAGCTCCAGGGCATGTCTACCACAAAGATATTTTAGTGTATAAAAGGTAGAAGATACTCAAGTCAATACCTTTACCTTGGCTACCTTTCTCCAGTTAAGACAGTCGAAGAAGTAGTACGTCCCCCTCTCGTAGGTGTTGGTCTTTAATGTGGGGTCCATGCCTGGCGCCCGCGTGATCCATACCCGCTCCTCTTTGTGGTACCTCCAGTCCCGGTTGAAACTTTAAAATATAAGACAAAAACGGGAAGAGTTGGAAACGGCTTTTTTGTTACGTTCCAAGTGCGGTCGGCTCTGGGGTCAGGCGGTCGTGTGCCTGTGGTTCTACCACTAGCGGGGGGTCAGCCATTCGCCAGTCTGGTCAGCTGTTCCTCAAGAGCCACTTGAAACTATCCAATAACAGGCACACTAACAGTGACTGGGAGAGTGCACTTCATTAGACCCATAATAACCAGGAAGTCCGACTAATATAATGTCAATACAGCAATACACTAGAGTAAATGGGAAAATGTTATTCAGGTTCATAAGACAGTTGGAGGATATATCTTATGCCATGTGAGGAAAGGTACTCAGCAAGAGCCCCACAGAAGAGGCTGATGTCTTTACCCCCAGCGTCCAGGAGAGGGCGCCCCAGGCGGGTGTTTATTTTTTTGTAAAACTAGATGGAGGTATGCACACGCAGCAGCAGTAAGAGTCTGAGGATGGGTGAGAACAGGGTG
Organism: Anguilla japonica; assembly: GCA_025169545.1. NCBI lineage: Eukaryota > Metazoa > Chordata > Actinopteri > Anguilliformes > Anguillidae > Anguilla > Anguilla japonica. Next base: position 11,857,223 of record CM045901.1, on the reverse strand, counting down.
GAAGTCCAGGTCACAGAGCGTCACCAGACCCTGAAGACCCAGACCTAGATAATCCATCCAGTGAAACCGCATGTAAAAAGCAGTGTATAATTGGACAAGGTGTGGCTTAACCCCCCACTCATAGTGCTGTGCCTGTGAGTAAAGCCGCGCTATGCTACAGAGATCCCGCCAGGGCAAACTTTCACACGCTGATGAACCCCAATATCTGTGTGCCTGTTCGGTCTAGAGGGTGTTGCGGGGCGGGGGGAAGGGGGGCGGGGGAGAGACGAGGGGGCGGGGGGAGAGACGAGCGGGGCGGGGGGAAGGGGGGCGGGGGAGCAGCGGGGCGGGGCGGTCATACGTACAGCTCCACTGCCGCTAGCAGCTGTAGCAGGTCCCCCCCGTTCATGTAGTACAGGTAGAACAGCAGGTCTTCACCGTACCGGGACAGCTTAATGGCAGCCAGCTGCAGGGGGGGGGGGACACGGGGGGGGGGGGTTAACCAACGGCCTGTTCAAAAACAACTCCAAACCTAACCCCAACTACAGCACAACACTACTGCAGGGAGGGGTTAGGGTTAGAGTCTGACATATGCACAACACACACACTACTTATGATTTATTCTGGGCCTAGTGGGGTTTTATCCACAAAACAAGAAGTTATGATGCTTAGGAAATGCTCAGAAAATCAGTATTAGATTGACATAGTTAAGTTTAAAATCACACCCATGAATTATGCGCACAATGAATCCAATAATCCAGTAAGATAAATAGGAATACATCCCCAATGAAGACAAAACGTTCTCACAATGTTGCTGCCATGTAGTGGCAATGCTACAACATCGGCAGAACGTTCCACTAACATTGTGAGAACATTTTGTGTTAGCTGGGTTAATAATGTGACAGTGTGCTGGCACTGACACAGGTAAAGCATAAGTAAAGCAGTAGGCAGGATGGCCAGGGCGATGGTTTACCTTGTCCCTTATGTGAATGTTGGTTAAATACTCGGATGGAACGTGAAAGTCTGAAAGAGACACAGGAGTCAGGAGTCATTTTGGAAGGGGGGGGGGGGTCACTGCGCTTCCCTGTGTTCCCCTTCCCGTAGGGGGAGACACTCACCAATGTCCTGAGGTCGACAGGGTGCTGACGCCCAGGGAGACGCAAATTTGGGGTACAGGTTTCTGTCGGGGGGAACAAACGCAAAACACAAAAAGAGAAAAGTTACGAACGCCCGGACTGGGTGCAAACGTGGAGAAGAGCTGGGTACGCTCTGCAGTTAAGACTGAGAGCCTGTACCTCTTCCCCCAAATGTCAATCACCCTCCACTTAAAGGCCACAGGGGAGGGACTAACAGCTGTCACTCATAGCCTTACCGCAGGCTCCCATTGGCTGAGAAGCCCAGCCCCAGAAGCACCAGCTAGAAAACCAAACCCATCTCCTCCTGCTGATCTCTACTCACTAGCTGAGATTTACTGGAGCTCTGTCCCCCACATAAAACAAATGGAAAAGAGTCAGACCTTTCAAAGAGTCTAGCCATAATCTTTATAAGCACCGACAGGACAAGGCTTCCCCAGACAGGGATGTGCAGTAAGACAGCTGTGTGTGTGTGTTTGTGTGTGCATATGCGCAGTTTCCCCATTGTCATTTACACTGCAAAAACACCTTTATAATTTGCTTTGGACAAAAGCATCCACCAAATGTACACAAGTGAATGTGTTTTCAACTGAGAGGGTAGAGAGTACTCCAGGTTGCTGGACTCTTGGGCCAGCACCCAAAAGTGGCCAGGTGTGTCATTTGCTGAGAGGAAATAAACAGCCTGTCTAGTTTACTGAACGGAAGTCTTAATTAGGCTATAAATAAAAACGGTGTTCTCAACGTGTCCAACAGTGAATTGGAAAACATCCGTTTCTTCTCCCATCCCAATATCGATCCTCTCACGCACTCAATAAGCAGTGAGCAAGTGCAAGGCTCTCCCCACCTCGACCTTTTCTCTCCCTCCGTAAACTCAATAGCAACTTCAATCGCTTTGGGAGTCAGTTCCAATTCCCTGCATTCCTTCTGATTGCATTCCAATCTTGAAACTACTGAACTGGAAACGTCCAGCCCTAAACGAAAACCTCTTCCCTCCAAAACTGCCTCGACTGCATACGGTGTCATCAGTGAGCTGCTCAGTAGAATGTGTAGTGGTTGTTTCTTGGTGTCAAACATGAAATTGAAAGAATCTGCTTCGTACTTTAATCTTGAGGGCCCGCTAGGAGACACGACTCACGACTCACGACCTCACGATTCAGGATTCACGAGTCAACTGAACACCGACCCACTGAGCACTGAGACGGGACTCACTCTGGAGAGTTGAGGTTGAGTCCTAGTGTCGTCAAGTCGCTGCCCAACGCCAGATGCACCATCCCAGGGTCCGTCTCCGCCGCCCGGATGAAGGTTAGCAACCCGATCATCCCGAACTGGTCTGTTACCATCCCAGAGGGAATGTTCGTCACTCGGCCTGCGGGGAGGGAGGACACAGTTAGGGGAGTAGATATGTCATCATCTCCCCTCTTGCTTTTTATAAACAACCAATCACAGGTCAGCTGTGACGTTTGTAAAATGTCGGACATAGCAACAAGGAGCTCCCTGATTGGGCGGTTGCAGCACTTGAGCGGTGACAGAGCTATAACCAAGCTTGCGATTGGACCGCCTCGGCAGGTCCCTGAGAGCGTGATTGGTGGGGCGGGCTCACCGTCGGGTAAGACCTGGATCCCCTTCTTCTGCTGGTTGTTGTTCTGCGCCGTCGAGCTCTTGTCCCCGGGGAACTTGGGCCCGTCCGTGCTGGACGAACTCTTGCCCGTCGAGTTCAAGTTCTGAGGGGAGGAGACAGAGAGGGGACGGAACGCCGCCTTATTCCAAAATTCAACATGGCCAGTCGTTCCAGATACTTGAGTTTGCAGGAGCACCTGTCTTCAAACCCAATATAATAATCGGTCCCAGATTAAAGAACTCTCAAAGTACGATTACAAGTAAATTCACCTAGCATTTAATACGATAACACACAAGTTTTATCCAGCGTGTATATCAGTACACAGATGACATGAATTCCACACATTACCTGCATTAACCCATTTAGGATCACACCCATTTAAAATCCTATTTATTTACAATCCTAGGAAAAGCAGTGGCAGATGTTTTTGAGCCACAACGCGCATGACATGGTACCATTTTGGCGCATGGTACCAGCGCCATTTTGGCTCCTTCATTTCCGAGTCCCAGCCTTAAAAACAGGCAGCTATGTACTGAGTATGATTTCTTTTTTTGTTGGTCCTGCAGTGCAAGGGGTGGGGCTCAGGACGAGTTGGGTGCCCAAAAGGGGGCGGGGCCTGATTCAGGTCAGGGCGGGGCGGGGCGGGGCCGAGGGCACACTCACGGACTTGCTGTCGTCGTTGCTCGACGTGGGGTCCTTGTAGTTGGGGCCGGGCAGCGCGGGGAAGTCCTCGTTGTGGATGGAGAAGTCCTGGGACTGCTCCGTCGACGGCTTGGTGACCATCCCGACTGCGAACGCGACCACAGGGCCTTCGGTTAAAACCCGCCCTGAGCTCAAACGAGCCACCGGCCTCGCCGCAGGACACACGAACCCCACTGCAGCGCCCCAAACAGGCAGAACGACTGCGGTCACTGCTCTACGTCTCCGCACCCGAATTGCCCGGTTACGCTTAAAGCTGTCTGGGCACGCGTCGTATCCTTGCAGTAAAACCCAAGGACTCTGTAAAAGAGCACGGTCTAATGGTCTACACAAGTCAGGTCAAATCTTGAATTAAGAGAATTAAGACCTGTAATTGATCCATTCCAGCCTTAAAAAAGCCACACCTCATTCGACAACCAGCTACCTCATCGAGCTGCTAATTAGAACCAGGTGTGCCAAATTAGGGTTTGGAGTGAAAGCCTACAGGACGGTAGATCTTCAGGAACAGGGTGGGGAACCACAGCTCTTTAACAGCTGAGGTGGGGGGGGGGGGGGGGGGGGGGAAGGATTTGAGGGTCGTACCGTAGGGGGCCCTCCCTGCCAGCGGGTTGAGCAGCGGCGTGGGGTTGCCGCTTCCTTCCCTCCGACTCCGGTCCGCCAGCGCCGGGAAGTCCGAGAGGTCCAGCCCCGTCACGTTTTCGCTCCCGTCTGAAACGACACAGCAACCGCAGCACGGTCACAAAAAAACCGGTCACATGCCCACACAGCCCCCGGCATTCACGCCCCAGAGCATCCGCCATCCAATACGGCTCTGGTGCTCCCAATGCAGCAACCATAGATATGTGCAGCAGATGGCACTACAACCATAGATATGCGGAGTAAGGTTGCTGTAGATGGTGCTATAACCACAGATATGTCCAGTGGGATTGCTGTAAATGGTGCTATAACCATAGATATGTACTGTAAGGTTGCTGTAGATGGTGCTATAACCATAGATATGTACTGTAAGGTTACTGTAGATGGTGCTATAACCATAGATATGTGCAGTAAGGCTGCTGTAGACAGTGCTCTGACCATAGATATGTGCAGTAAGGCTGCTGTAGACAATGCTCTGACCATAGATATGTGCAGTAAGGCTGCTGTAGACAGTGCTATGACCATAGATATGTGCAGTAAGGCTGCTGTAGACAGTGCTATGACCATAGATGTTAGCTGCAGGATCCCAGTGATTAATCCTACAGAGCTGCAGTATAAAGGGCAAATGTCACCACAGGTAAACACTAAAGAGGGACGCTGACCTGTTCCGTTGAAGATGTTGCTCGATAGCGAGTTCATCCCGAAGGCCTGATTCCGGTTCATTCCAAACCCGGACATACTGCGAGGACAACACAGGGGAGGAGGCTAACGTCAGACCTGCAAAGCTAGGGGGCGACGGTGAGCTCTGAGGGGGGGGCTAAGGGGAGGGGGGACTCTGAAACCCCGCTCCCTGCCCCCCCCCCCCCACCCCCCCTCGTTAAAAAGCATGGGAAATGAGCCGTGCGAGCGCGGCGGCAGCTAGCCTTCCCCCTCAACTCCCAATTACACGCCAGGGAGAGAAGATCAAAGCAGAGAGGAGAGGTCCTTCAGAATGCACACTATTCATGATTCAGGACTGAGGCCACTGAACACACCCACAGAGAGAGAGAGACTCAAACACACATTACACAGGGAGGAAAGTACAGAGAGGGAGGGGGGGAGATAGAGTAGATTCAGGGGGGGCCACTGAACACACCCAGAGAGAGAGAGAGAGAGAGAGAGAGATAGAGAGGGAAGGGGGGAGAGAAGAGGAGAGAGAGGGGGAAATGAGAGAGAGAGAGAGAGAGAGAGAGATAGAAAGGAGAGAAGGGGAGAGAGGGGAGAGAGAGAGAGAGAGCTTGCTGGCACTTCACTCTTCAAACTTCATATGGGACAACAGTGCCCTCTTCCCCTGCATCCTCAAGCACCCCGTGGTCACCCCACCCATAACGAGAGGTACACCCCCAGGGATAGGGGCGCACATGAAGACCCTCGTTGGGTTTTAAAAATAAAGACACCCACAAATCTCCTACTGCGTGTGTGCGGCACACAAACCCCCTTACCCAGGGAAACTTAATAGAGCTGACATTTGACAGTATTATCCATTTACATACGCGGGTATTTACAGTGTAACAAATCCCGCTTATGCTTTAGACAACCAATGGGTTTAAATATCAACAGAGCTCAAATACATCAAATAATTAATTTACAAACAAACAGGCATTGGCATTTTACATATTACATTAACAATTAAAAACATGACAAACTGCAATTAATTAAGTTGTTGTAATTAATGAAATAGCATTCAATGGCAAAAGAGAAGCACTACAACTGGGACTCAGACTGCCTGCTACCACAAGCCACAGTCCTTACCCACAATGCACACTGCACACAGAGTAATGACATCGCTCCTAAGCAAATCTAGAACGTTCCAGACAAAGAGATAAACACGCCTGCAATAAGTACAGGTGCAAAATTTGCTGTACCTGTTGAATAAATTTAAATTCTAATTACATCTGAAGAATGAGAACCTGGAATGACTCAGCAGCCAGGCTACCGTGGCAACGATACCCAAGACTAACCAGATGGTCCGCTCTGCATTCTTAACAGCGAAAGCTTTGGCAGTCAAAAGCGTAACACTCAACTATCATCTGTGAGTATGTATGATTGGGCGTGGCCAAAGACGGCATTAACTCCAGAGGACGTTCTGCCCGTGGGCACGCCCCCTCATGAATATTCATAAGCGGTGCCATACAGCGACTAGGGGAAAGAGGCGGAGCCTGCCGGCCAAGGGAGGGTGGGGCTTGCATACCTGTTGATGGTGGGGGGGGGCGGAGCTTGCGTACCTGTTGATGGTGGGGGGGGGGGGGGGGGGCTTGGCTTGCGTACCTGTTGATGGTGGTGGGGGGGGGGCTTGCGTACCTGTTGATGGTGAAGGGGGGGGGCGGAGCTTGCGTACCTGTTGATGGCAAGGGGGGGGGGGGGGGCTTGGGTACCTGTGATGGCAGGGGGGGGCGGGGCTTGCGTACCTGTTGATGGTGGGTACCTGTTGATAGTGAAGGGGGGGGGGGGGGCTTGGGTACCTGTTGATGGCGAAGGGGGGGGGGGGGCTTGGGTACCTGTTGATAGTGAAGGGGGGGGGGGGCTTGGGTACCTGTTGATGGCAGAGGGAGGGCGGGGCTTGCGTACCTGTTGATGGTGAAGGGCTGTCGGGACGGCTGCTGCTTGGGCATGCAGATGATGCTGGGGGAGCTCCGGCTGGGGCTGCCCAGGCCCGAGCCACTCAGGCTGTTGGTCCGGCTGCCCATCCCCAAACCCTGCCCCACCTGGGAGTGGTTCATCATGTTCCTCGTGTTCATGGGCAGGATCCCCCTGCGGGACGGGACGGGACGGGACGGGACGGGACGGGGGGGCACACCGTTAACCCCCTCCTGTCTTCGGACGGGCGCTCTCATTTTACAAACACTTTTATTTTCTAACTGAGCTAAACCTGAAAAGTTCAGCATTTTTTGCTAATGAGACTGGAAGAGTTGAAATGACTAGGGGCGAAGATAAAGACATTTAGCAATAAAGAACCGGCAACGAGCTACAATCCCACAATTCCCTGCACTGACGCTGTGGCTACAACAAATTAAAAAACATGCAATCCTTTCTCTCTAAAGGCTAGCATGTGAACTCATTAAACATAAAATATTAATTGTTGTGCAGCATCACAGGAGTGAAAAATGGCAGGTTTCAAGAACAGAGGCTTCCACACGCATTTCTAGCACCAGAAGTGATGGGACGGGCTGCATTTGAGTACCATGACAACGGAGGGAAGGCCTGTCAGCGAATGGAAGCATGTGTGTCAGAAGCTTTACCGCTTCTGTGATTCCGGCTGAACTTTATAACGAGACAGCGCGCCTCCAAATTCTCACAAGTTTTAATTGGCCCGCTCGTTTCACAATATAAAAAATAAAAACAGTCCTCCCTGAAAAGTTTAGGAACCATTTCAAAATGCTCAGACTGCAGTTATAAACTCATAGTTCCACGAATAGAACAGAGCAGCCTATTCCAAAATGAGTTCACATCACAGAAAGAAAGGATTGAGTTGTTTTTTTTATTTATTTGTTGTGCCACAGCGTCGGTGCAGTGAATTGTGGGATTGTAGCTTGTTGTTGGTTCTTTATTGTTAAATGTCTCTCTCTTTTCCCCCTCATTATTTCTAACTGAAATCTCAAGCCTTGGCTTCAAGTCTCAGTGTCCTTAGTTCAGTGTGTTGAGTGTGGAATTCCAGAACATGGTCAGAAAAAGCCCAGGACCAGACAGCATCTGCGGCCAGGTACCAAGTGGGTACCACAGCAACTCTGCAACATCTTTCATTTTATTCTTATGAAATCTCTTCAGCTGCATAAAACACTCCACAACTGTTCCTGCAGCTACGATTTTAGGCCAGGAGCTCTCACATCTTTAATTACGAAGTGCTTTGAAAACTTAATTAAAAAATAAGTTTTGCAGCAGGTGGAGAAATCACTAGAGCCCCTGCAGTCTGCATACGGGGGGGGGCAGAGGTGCGGAGGACACCACCCTTACCTTACTCACACACACGCCAGGCATGTATTCACAGATTGTTCTTGGGCTCTTAACACTACCCAGCCAACACTCCGCTCAGTCAACTTTCAATTCACTTGTTTAAATGAGATCCATTCACACTCCATTCAAGAGCACGTCCTCAGCCGCATTGTGACGGAAGAGGTCCCACCCACGGGACAGACAGAGGATGCCCTGTTCGGCAGGGCCGAACGGAGGCACCCGATACGGCGAGCTGTGACGGGGCGGGGCCAGGGGGCGGGATCAGGGGCAGGGCAGGGGGGGGCGGGGCCTACCTGCTGGGTGAGGGCGGCGTGTGCAGCGACATGGTGGGCACGCCCGTGGTGGGGGTGACGTGGCTGGGCAGCTGGCTGCCCTGCGTCAGGCTGCGGTTCAGCTGGGGGTTGTTGTTGCTCATGCCCCGCATGGGAAAGCCTAGCGCGCCTGAGAGAGGGAGGGAGGAGAGAGAGAGAGAGAGAGAGAGAGAGAGGGGGGGGGAGGAGGGAGAGAGGGAGAGAGAGAGAGAGGGAGAGAGAGAGAGGGAGGGAGGGACGGAGGGAGAGAGGAGGAGAGAGGGAGGGGGAGAGGTGGAGAGAGAGAGAGGGAGAGAGAGGGAGGGAGCGAGAGAGAGTCTTTCAGAGAGGCGGCAGGATAGATTTTTTTACAAACTTCTGAATTTTTTTTTTTTTTAACTTTCATCAGGAGCGACCGCAGTCACACAGCACTCTGAAACTTTTGAAAATGTGACACCTCTGGCCCGGTGTCGGCCAAGTCACAGTCCTAAACGTGAACGTATTTAAATACCTTTTCTACTTTTTCCCCCAAAATGTTCCCAGAAGCGCTTGCTTTCGACGGAGTCTGATTAAAGTGGCAGGCAGTGGCGAAGGTCTATGGGCAGCTCTGGTGAACAGTCAGGCTGAGAGCAGAGGTGGCTAACGCTAATCCTGAAGATCTGCTGGGTCTGCTGGTTCGTCCGCCCTAGCGCTCGGCTCATCCCACACAGCAGCTGAGTACACAAGTTAGCTCACCTCACCTGGTTTTCCTGGGTCTGAACCACCAACCGTGATTTTACGGTAAAAACAAAAAACCACCAGACACCCTGGCTCCCCCACGACCGGCCATACCCGCCTTTGACCGGTCAGACAGCCGGAACATTCCGCGTATTCGGAGAAAGGGCAGAGCGGAGCCTTCCCTCGCTAACGCGTCCCTACGCTTAACACTCGCTCACGCTCTCTCCATTCGCTGAGCTAACCTCGTCTTCCGACAACGGCCTATTCTGAAAGACAAAAACAATCGCTCGGGATTGTTCGCATCTGCCGTTGGCGTTTTTTCCCACACGTGAATAGGTTTGAAGAGCTCTACCTGGCCAGATGCCGCTGTTCTTCATCGCACAGTCGTTTCCTTGCGCTAGGGGGAAAAAAAAAATGGAAAAAAAAAGATAAGTACAGTTTTCTGAATAAACGATTTTGCTCAATTTTAAAAGCACGTCCTTGAAATACATTTTGGTATGAGTGGAAAATATGAATGAATGTGAAGACCTGGCCTCGCTGCAGTATTTTGCAGACGCTACAAGCGCAAGGAAGCATTTAACTGCTGACCCCAGATCAGGCGAGGCCGTCCTAGGAGGGGACAAGCGCATACGCACCCATGCTCCTGAACAACTGATCCAGGATCAGCTACCAAAACACAATTTGTTCCCTAAATCATTTTAAAGAGGGGGGGGAAGAGAAAAGTTTACACTAACCCGGCAGTTAAACTGAACAAATTACAACAGCGGACGTCAGCTGAACGTGTGCTGAACGCCAGCAGGGCTGAACGCGAGCAGGGCTGAACGCGAGCAGGGCTGAACACCAGCAGGGCTGAACGCCAGCAGTGCTCACGCTTTCTAAGTGCTGACACAGGGACGGGCGCAGAGCTTACTTTGTGGTCCGTATAAACTTGCGCCGAGCTGGGACAACTGATTGGACGACGATGGTGATGGAGACGCCAACATCTGCAGGGGAAAGCGAAGGAAAGGAACGAGAGGGAGGGAGGAGGGAGGGAGGGAGAGAAAGACAGGGGGAGGGAGTGAGTTCAGTTTTAAAAATAACTTTACTGGGCAATGCTCATCATCCGTGTAACCACAGGAGCGACGCAGGAATCTTAGTCGGCTGCACAAAAACACAACCTCCACAGAGTCACTTCCTGTAGGAGGGGGCAGAAGGCATCCTTCACACCTCACATCTTTAGAGAGAGAGAGAGAGAGAGAGAGAGAGAGAGAGAGAGGGAGGGAGGGAGGGAGGGAGAGAGAGAGAGAGAGAGAGAGAGGAGGGGGGAGAGAGAGAGAGAGGAGAGAGAGAGAGAGAGAGAGAGAGAGAGAGAGAGAGAGAGAGGAGAGAGTGAGAGAGAGAGAGAGAGAGAGAGGGAGAGAGAGAGAGAGAGAGAGAGAGAGAGAGAGAGAGCGTGAGTGTATGACACAGACAGGTTTTAACGGGAAGGAGACCGCACGACCACATGACCGGCTGAGGAGAGACCCAAAGGCTTCTGGGTACCCCCCCCCCCAGAAAGACCCGTCTGACCAAATCACAAAACTTCCCCTTTTTTCCCAGTGCTATAATAAGCGGTTTTACTACATCTCTAAGCGTAATTATTACCTTTGCTCACGGTGCCCACACCTCTACTCAGTTTGAACAGCTTGTCATTTTGACGGGCTGAGCCAGGGGGTGTCGGAGCGGACGCAGCCCGAGCGAGAGCAGAGCTGAACCGAGCCCGGTTACGCCGCGGCGCCCCAAACAGGATCAATCACCACGTTTGGCCATTACGCAAGCGTCCGACTCATCCCCCGCCCACGCCCCGCACGGACAAGCCAGCAAAACAGAAGCAGGAGCTGTGGCTTTTGATTACAACGGTTAAGCTGGCGAATCTATCGCTGTCTACACCAGCTCTCTCAGCGCGGCTGAAGGGACTATTCATGTTCCGGGGGCTTGGCTCCAGTACAGTACCCAATCGCTTCTGGATGTTATGAGTGGGAAAAATCACCTGAACTAAAACAAAACATTATTAAATTCTCATTAGGGCACCCCCCCCCACCACACACAGAAACGTCAGCACAGCCCTGCAACACCAGGTCATGTGATGCGGTCTACTGTTAAAAGCGGGCAAGGGGCCTACAAGTGCCCAGAACCTGATGCTGTGAAAAGCAGGTATGTCGCCTAAATGGCGTCACCTACGCAGCAAGCTCGGTACATATCCGACCCGAAAACTGAGAACCAGTGTTCTCACACTTTAACGTCTCCGTTTAAAACAGAGCTGGGTTCAGCCGTCTATAAATACATCCGGCTTATGAGCACAGGCATGTGGACAGACTCCAGAGGCGCGGGTAGGAACCCCTGGATTAGTTTCCAGCTCTTCGTGTTCTCTCTCGACGTACAGGCCCTGGACGCCCAGCACGATCCGTTACCCTAGGCATTTCCTGCCCCAGTGCCTTGTGGGTAAGCTGAGACAGAGCAGGCCGCCTTGCGAGCGGCGGCTAGCGTAGAGGAACGCGTCGGGACGGACAGGAAGTGACACGTCCCTGTCAGGGAGAGAAGCGCCGCTCCGATCGCCCAACGACGGGACAGGGATCGGCGGCGAAGAGCAATGGAAGGTACCACTTCCTGTCGGGAGATTCCACTCAACCTGGGAGGGGGGGCCTGCTTCACTCTGAGTGTGCTCCTTCAGAGAACAGAACAGCGTAAGGGGCAAACCCCCCCGTTTGCACATACTGATGGTACGTCCCCTTTGGCAGCAGTGGGCAGTATTGATAGGGTGACTGCACTTGCCAGGAATTAAGGGGGGGTGAGGGGTAGAGCGTAACTACACCCAGCCAAAACAAATGGGTACGTGGTCATGGAGCCTGACTTCATTCAGTGGGGCTGAATGGGCCCCTCTGTTAGGGAGCCCAGCGCAGCAGACAGTGAATGCAGTCCTCTGTGGCTCCCGCTCACGGGCCGTCTGCAGGCCCTACCGCCATCACCGCCATTCCTCACACCCCCACCAGCACAGCCCTGACCTCTGACCCCTGACCCCCGGCTGTGAGGTGGGCGAGCAACACCGAGAGACACGAGAGGCGGGGAGAGAGAGAGAGAGAGAGAGAGAGAGAGTTTTGATGTCCTTTAATAAACCAAGAACTCACAAGCAAAATCTACACAAAAACACAGGAGAGAGAGAGAGAGAGAGAGAGAGGAGAGAGAGAGAGAGAGAGAGAGGAGAGAGAGAGAGAGAGAGAGAGAGAGAGAGAGAGAGAGAGAGAGAGAGAGAGAGAGAGAGGGAGAAGGGGATACCCGAGGCTGTTGGAATTGGCAGGTCCCCAAATTGAGGCTCCATTATTCCAGCATGTGCGAGTCTGATGAGCCTCCAGCTCTTTCCCCAGGAATGGACACACAGTCATGACCTCTGAACACCATCCAGAATTCTTTCTCTCCTTCTCTCCCTCTCTCAGTCCCCCTATCTTTCTCCCTCTCTCTCAGACTCAGACTCTTCCTCCCTCTCTCTCTCAGACTCAGACTCTCCCTCCCTCCCTCTCCCTCTCTCTCTCAGGCCACTGCTGGACTGTCAGTCAGAGAGAGCGGTGGGGGGGGGGAGTGTGGATGCTGATGAATAAGCGTGGACTCGGGATCGATACGGGCTCTTTCTGCAGGACTCCTGCAGGGGACCGGAGCCACTTCCAACTGCACTCAACATCCGCCCCCCCCCGCCAGACGTCCCAGGCAGCCAGAAGTCTGGGTCCAGCCCTTCCTATCAGACTCCCCCAGTCAACTTCCTGTTCGGACGCCAGGCTGAACAGAGCTGTGACACACTGCTCAGACTGTAAACATTCACGGGCAAATCCAGCCCACTTTCCCCCGTGATGCCCCCTTCAGCTCCTGCAGGGGAGACGCGTTCCAGCGTACGACGACCGAAACGGTCACCTCCTGGAGCCTTGAGGCTTAATTCTGAAAAACGAAGAGCGCAGGACCCTCCTGCGCCTCTCCAAAAATAACCCACGCTCAACCAGTTTGAAACGAGCCTCTAAACAAACGGGCCGTCTGTTTTTATTTTTTTATTTTTTTTTATTTCAGCAGAGGAATTCTTCTTTCTTTCATGTGGTCTATTTACAGCAGAACTCAATCAGGGGCTTCAAAAGACGCGTCCGCCAGCGATTCAGAGCAGGCCGAAAATCAGGCCCTGCTTCAAGATCAAAAGCGATCACGTCCGCGGAGAGCCGGAGCGAAGGTTTTTTTGGCGGGGGCGGAGGGGAACGGGACGTGACCCCGCGCGCGTTCGCCGGCCCAAGGTTACGGCACGGCGGCGGGCCAGCCGGTCAGGCGTCCCGCCAGAGAGATTAACCTGGAGCTCAGGCAGGCGAAGCACAGGGGACACACAAAACAGCAGGGAGGTAGGGATGGGGTGGAGTGATGGGGGCGCAGCTGGAGGGGTGTTTGGGGGTGTGGTGGGGGTGTTTGGGAGTAGGAGAGATGGGGGTGTTTGGGGACGCTTCGAAGCAGGATGGAGCAGACAGGGTGTGTGGGGGTGAGGTGGGGCGGTGGTGTTTGGGCATAGGGTGGAGTCGACAGGCTGTCTGAGAGTGGGGTTGGGAACACACCCCAGGGCCAGGACTGAGCCGTTTAGCCATTAGCGAGCTCTCCTGACGGCCACGTCTGCACAACGCAGGGCTGTGACTTTGAAGCCCATCATCTGCAAAGTCAACTCATCCGGCCTGTTTGAGTGCCAGCGAGTACGTCTTATTAATCCTAATTTATTACCAGAGGAGTGAATCCAGGCAATCACTCACGTCAACAGCGTCACATAAAACTCCCGCTGGTTTGACCAAGTCCAGCCGAAGACCTCACCACAGTTAATCACATTCTACATTTTGAAAAAAGTGTTTGCGTGACTAAGTTCACTAAATTTTGACTGACAGCCGACAGCATTTAGCACAGTTAGCTTTTTCTTGGCAGAAACATGATATGCAACTTTTATGAAAATAATAAAATTTAAGTGACTTGACAGCCCTGTTCTATGGTACAATACAATTTATGACATATAAACAGTTTAAACACACTGCCTCAGAGATCTACCCTAACAAAAACACCTTTAATGAGAAAAGGTTCTCTAAATAATTCTGCAGAGAACGGCCTTAACATTTCAGTTTACCATGCAAGCCAGTGACCGTCAACCCTGGTCCTGCAGAGCCCCAGGGTCTGCTGGATTCCATGTCAATCAGCACTTAACTGGCCAATTAAAGCAGCCGATTCCATGGTTAACCCAGCCCACTTGGCTTCTTGGGCTTGAACTGGCTTCTGATTTTACGGACAAATGAAAAACCAGCAGAGCCCGTGGCTCTCAAGGACCAGGGATCTGGACCGTGGCAGTTAACCGAGAGGCCACCAAGGAACTAATAAAACAGAGGCTCATGCTCCAAGCTATGGCAGGCCGACGGCAGACCAAACCGGCAACAGGAAAGCTTCCGGTATGACCAGGAGGGCTTCCGGAATGACCAGGAGGGATTCCGGAATAACCAGGAAGGCTTCCGGAATGACCAGGAGGGATTCCGGAATGTCCAGGAGGGATTCCAGAGCGGCAAGGGAGCCAAACAGAGCGGGGAAAAGGATTGGAACATGCTGGCACTTACGTCTTTCTCTGATCGATGTGGGAACATCGATGGCTGGTAGTACATGCTTTCATCAGAGTAGTCACTTTCGACCCCCTCTACAAACTTCTTTCTTGTAGCACTAAACATGCTGTTTGTCACCTGCAAGGAGAAAGGGAGAGGGATTTTAAATGAGCTATCGCCCCCCCCCACCGAGACACCACACCCCCCACAATACCACACCCGCCCCCAGAATTATCAAACTCATTTCTACAGATTACCAGTTCTCAGAGGGGGGGGGGGTGACGCAAGGTCACATGGGGGGTAACCGGTGGGAGGGATGCATTACAGCGGCACACCCATGGGGGTGCCAAAATCAGCCAGCATGCAACCAATCCGTGCACAGCCCTTGCCTCCGAGGCTCCGCCCCCCTCACATGCCGACGGCAAAGCTAGGCTACACGCGCTTCTCGCCGGCTTGGAACTGAGCCAGTTACAGAAACTCGTTACCTGCAATTAACTCCCCGCACACACGCGAAGCAAGTGCTCTACCTGCACTCCACAAGCCTGACGTATCCCTCCAGCAAGGAGTGCAGCTCCTCCAACAAGGAACTGAGCTCCACTTTCCCTTTTAACTGATAGAATAACCCAGTGACAGGGAACGAACGCCCGTTCTCTCACTGGGAACGCGGATTTAACGTCAGCACCTTACAGAGAATGAAAAAGGTGATGGTAGTTCCTTCACAGTGATGTTCATGCAGGCACATACAGGGAGCTCAGCACAGAGAGATAAAAGCTTCAAAGGGTTTACCAGCCCCCTCCCCCACAGACCACACTAGAAAGACAGGTGCGATCCGCTCATTTACACTCGTCTGTTTAGCCGAAACGGCAGCTGCGAACGTAGCACGATTTAGCACGATGTCGAGGTTCGCTTCTGCGAATGGGAAAACGAGGCCTTGAGGACGGAAACAAGGCCGCGTCCGTATCTCCAGCACGAGCCGCGAACGCAGCGCATCTTTCAGAGGGACGGTCGGAGCGCGCCGGCCTCTCGCGGGTGAAGAGCCCGATTCGACGCGAACACTGGCAGCGCCCCCCCTTCCCAATCAGATACAATACATACAATAACGTAAAAGCTCCGTTATGAATAGACCAATTGCACCACGCTTACCATCTTTCAAAAAGAAAAAAAAGTCATTTGAGGTGAAAAAGCTTCCTGGCTTACCTTCCTGGCTTTCTGGAGGTTTTGGTTTTCAGTGGCAGTCTGGGTCTTAGCGCTGCGCGGCGCGGCGCGGGTCAGCGGGTTTAGCGGGTTAGCAGAGCGGAGCGGCTGGAAGTCACGGCGGAGTGCGCCAGCGAGTGTGAAGTCTGCCCCGGGCACGGAACCCGACGCTAACACTTCCAACGGATTAAATCAGGGCTGACTAAGTGCAGGGGGTTGTGGGTGCTCTCCCGGAGCTGATGGACTGTGGGTCGAACACTGAGGTTGCACTCAGGTACACTCCCACTCAAGCGGATGCTCTGCTCCGCTCATTCAGGCGACCAATCCCGGCCCCCGCAGAGCCACGGGGTCTACTGCCGTACGTTTAGACCCGACAACCCAGCAGAGTTGGGTTATCTGCGTAATGACTGCTCCCAGCGAAGAGCCGAGCGAGTAGAAACAGCGTGCCCAGCGGCTGCCCTGTAGCGCCCGGCTGATCGTGCGGAAACCTGATCGTCCACATTACAGCGAGTAGTCAAGGGCGCGTACTCATGCGCCATTACTTTTCCAAGAAGCTGCAACGCGTTGCCAAGAAGTCACAATGCGCAAACCGCCGAACCACAAGGGAAATACTTCAAAGACAGGGCAAGCACAACACAACTCAGAGCCCAGGCGCTTAGAGCAGGGGGGGTTTCAACCTTCTCTGATCCAGGGGCCCCCACCCTGGCTGAACGGCATCCAGGGGACCTCCCATCAAAACACACATTACATAAAATGTGAAAAAAAAAAAAAAAAAAAAAAAGGGGGGGGGGTTGTATTTCTGCATGTGCCAGCTGGCCAGTCACCCCCTAAAGTATCTTCAAGGCCCTCCAGGGGCCCCCCTATTGGACCCCCTCATGAACGCCCAGGGACACAGATCAAAGATGACCGCACACAACATCACAACCAGCAGGGACAGCACCCCCATAAAATGTAACTTATCCGGCAAACCATGACCACAGAGCCATGGCTCAGCGTCTTTAGTGACTGAGCTGGCAGAGGTCCCCTGTCTAGTTTCGGTCTTACGGCTGGGCGGTTGGGGGGGGGGGGGCACACAGAGGATGTTTGCGAGGGCGAGAGAGCGCGAGAAGAGGGGCCGAAATGAAGCGTGAAAACGAAACCGCCCGCGGAGAACGGGAGCAGGAGGGCGACAGGCGACGCTTCGCTGGGCCTCTCCCAAACGCCACGCACCACAGGCCAGCGGAAACGAGAACAGGAGTTGCTATGCGTGCGATATTCATCGCTCTCTACTCTAGGTCGCTCGCGTGGAACGCTTTATTACCGCTGCTAAAAGCAGACTGCAATCTGAGACACGCGAGTCAAAACAGCAGCAGCCTGAAATAAATACATTTTAAAGACACATTTTCACGCAAAACGGGCGCCATTTTAACTTTCTAAACGTATAACCATTACACCACTTCAACTGCCTAACTCTCAATTTATCTGGGAGATCAAAGCGGGGAGGGAGTGCAAGCACAGCCAATTAAATTTAAGGAGGATTGCACAGCCAATTAGATTTAAGGATGACTGCACAGCAGGAGGATTAGGCACGCAGTTCTGGAGGAATGTGGCCAGGTTTAACAGCCCTTCTCATAGGTGTCATGAGGTCTCTAAAGGCCAGGCCTCATTGGACGCGTTCAACCAGACAGCAGGAGGCGGGGTCAGGTGACATCAGCACCGCACGCCAGGAAAGACCGGGAGCCCCACCCACCCGCCCACCAACCGACCAATAGGAGGAGAGTTTACAGTCAGATCTCTGCCCTCCCCATATAACCGCCCGTATAACCAGACTGTCATCATTCAGCAGGCCCGACCTACGAGAGAGACGCCATTTCCCACACCCTCAACCTCGCGGACATGAAACCCGGCCGTGGCGGTCACGCTCGGGCTAGCCGCAGGGCCCGGCGCGGTCCCTCTCCCGCGGCGGCCGGGCCGGTCTCTGAGGGGGCGCAGGGTTTTTCGGCAGCAGGGAGAGGGATGACGGTGTCACGGCCCTCCTCCCCGCTCCTCTCCGTCTCCCGGGCGGCGGCGGCGGCGCGGCGGCCCTTCCTGACAGCCGCTCGCATCGTAGCGCTCCAGAGCCGCTATGAATAAGCGCCGCCGCCGCCGCTGGTCGGCCCGCTGAGCGGCTAATTAACTCCTCACCGGCGCGCTGGAGGAGGGAGCGGCTCGTTAAACTCCGCATTGGGGGGGGGGGGGGGGACCCCGTAAAGAGTGATGACACGGAACGATGTCGCGCTCTCTCTCCACTGACCGGGAAGAGGACGGCTCCGCGCCGCTAACCCCCGACGGTTCCCTGTCTTCGCCGCCAACTCCGCGTCCGCGGGCGCTCCCGTTTCACGGGCGAGGCTGTTCTCCTCATTCGTCGAAAGGGCTACTCAAAACGTCTTTCACACCCAAAATGTCTCTTGAGGGGGGTACAGCCCTGCTACCTCTCCAGCAATCAGCTGTCAAAAGGAGTGCAAATGTCCCGTATTCATATTAGCCCGACTCAGGGCCGGGGCAGTAACCCGTCTCCATACAAAACCGTATCTACTAGCAATGAAGCGACCAGGCTAATGTGCAGCAGTGGAAAACTATGAGAGCAGTGAACGTATTTATGCATTTTGAAAGGTGTACTGTGGGGACATGGCTCCCAGCAGCCTCTCCACAGCTAGCGCAGACGTTAGCGGGGAGCTGCAGCTCCCTCCTGGGGTTTAATTAAAGGGAGGCGAGCCGGAGCGCAGGGGGGGGGGGCGGGAGGGGGGGTTAAAGCGGAGTAAACGGGGAGCCGCGTGGCGGGACGGCAGCTAGTCGCCGCGCCTCGCCTCCCCGGCTTCGTTCCTAATCTCTCTCTCTCTCTCACGTTCCCGCGAATCGCACCGTGATTGATAATCCGGCCGTCCTGACACGCTCACACGCTCGCTTCAGCCGCCAACTGAAGACCTGGGGTGTTTTTTTGGGGGGGGGGGGGCGGTTGGGTGTGAGGGCTTGTGTCCATGGCAGAGGCTCAGCCTTTCCTTTTGGAGGGTCTGGGAGTGCAGGCTGGGCTGGGCAGGTGGGGCTGGGCTGACGAGGGAGAAAGGGGCGGTGCCTCGTGGATACAAGCTCATGCATATTCATGAGCGAAACTGCTCGGACTGAAACTGAAACGAAGTCACTTTATTCTGTAGGCCGGTGAAAACATCACATGATCCTGCCCATTTCTCTGACGACAATGAATATAATAAACGCACGGCTAAACTTATATAAATGCATAATAACAATAATAATAATTATTATTATTAGTAGTATTAACAGCTTATTATTAAATGGAAAAGAGGCTGATGAGCAGCTTTGTCCAGCTGAAGAGTTCAACACCCAACAAATGTGAAAAGAATGCCTGCTCTGAAAAACAGGAAGCTGTTCAGGTTTCAGTCAGTCTAACGCCATCACATCCTGTCATTACCAAGACTGCCCTGGAACTGGAACATAAGAACACACACATACACACACGCATATGCACACATACCCACACACACATGCATATGCATGCCTGCACGCACGCACACACATACATGCATATGCACACACATACCCACACACATATGCATATGCATGCATGCACGCACACACATACACGCATATACACACACATACCCACACACACATGCATATGCACGCACACGCACAAACACACACACAAATATGCATGCACATCCACACACGCACATGCACGCACATACACACTCACTAACATAGGTTGCAAGCAAAAGAACACTCAGGCACTCTGTGTGCGTGTGTGTGTGTGTGCGCGCGCAGTGTTATTTGAGATTATTTGTAAAAGCTTGGCAGCTTTTCCCCCAAAAGCATCTGCATTTATATTTTGGTCCATTATGCCATCGTTGTTTAATTCCACAGAGAGTAGCTGCCATTAACAATCAAACCACAAGAATAAGTAAAATTACTGTTAATGTGAAATAATCAACCAGCACACTTCAAAAATACAGTTGTGCTAATCTCAACTCCTATTTATTTTGACATTTGAATTCGAACAGATTTTCTTATTTTTTGCGTATCTGTAGACGACGAATATAGTAGCTCACTATCCAAGCTATCTAAGAACAGAGCTAATTTTAATGTACCGCTGATTTATAATAAAAACTTTGAGCAAAGTGCTATGGAAAGCATAAGGCGTTCTGATATTAAATATTTTTTTAAAAGGACTCGAGATATGGCACTCCAATGTCTAACAAACAGGCTAGGGATAGTATTAATTTCCCATCATACTTTTAAAAATGCACTTCAGTCAAAGGCATTCACCTTTGCTGATCACAGATAATTGTGTCCAATCCATCCACCCCCCTCAATGAAGCCAATGAGCACTGGATATTAGCGTAAGCAATTCTCTATGCCCAAGGATACGGCCAATCAGCTCTTAGGGGCGGGACGACGGGAGCGGGTAATGCCCTGGGCAGCTTGGTGAAGACAGATTTCTCCGTTTTTAATCCCGGAGTTTACGACGGCAATCGTACGTGATAGCTCCCCAACGCCGTAAGCACACGCGCCCGCGTTTATTAATCAGAGATTCCAAATCCTTCGCGTGCAATCTAGGACTCCGCGCTCGTGCGAGTAACTCACTGCAAAAATGAGTTTCCCCATAAATGTTCCGTAATCGATACTATAAAAGCGGCAGCAGCAGCAGCAGCAGCAGCTACACTGGTCAACCGAGCCCCCACCGGCACTAGAGTTTAAGAGCCACCCCATCGCAGGGCACTGCCGTTACTCAGACGATGGTTCCGTTTGTCTTATTGGCTAATCAGCGAGCCAATCGATACGCTCCAGCGCAAAAACGTTTGGGAATTTACAGTCACTCTAAGGTATGCAATAAATCCAAGTAACCTGCTCTTAAGAACGTCCTAAACAAAGAGAAATGCTGAGAAAGAGAAAGTGAGAGAGACAGGCAGAGAGAGAGAGAGAGAGAGAGAGAGAGAGAGGGAGAGATCTTCCAGCCAATCAGCAACCGATGGTACAATACTCAATAACCAATCACGCAAAAAAACAAAACTAGCTAGTTCGACTCGGAGCGATATGCCGACATCCGATAATCAGCCAGCTTTTGCAGAACAACCGACCTGAACAACCTAAATCGAGCAGGAGAACGTCAGCAACCCATTTAGCATTTTGCTAACTGTACACCGACACTGAAGGCAATGTAAAGCACGATTTGATCGGACAGAGCCATTACAAAACTGCTTTAGACAGACATTATCTTTATCTCACCAATCTCGCCAAGGTTCTTTCTGAAGCTGTAATGAGTGTGATCACAGCCCCTTCGCCACCTCGTACATGTGACACTTCTTCAAGGCCAACGAGATGAGGGACAGCTGCGTTGGGCACTGATGTAATGTTCTGCCACAGCAGAATCAAAACTGCCAGTTCCAATCACTGCTTTTTCTATTGTTGGGTCACTTTGGCACCTCTTACATTGTCATCGTCTGCGTTCAGTTTTCACTGTTGACATTACATGTTCACCCCTTTAAGGCGCAAGATCACTAATATGCGATTAGAATGTTTGTAGCTGAACATTCTAGCGCTGATGTAACAATCACTGCTGGCAACTGAAAGCAACAGTTCTAGAACACTTAGACTTTCTGAAGATTCTGAAGAAAAAAAAGCCCTACACTTCAAAGGGCTAAGAAGTGGCTTTCATAAGGAGCAGCAAGCTCCTTTCAGACAGTGCTCATGTGTGCTGGTGTAATCTGTATACACAAATGCATAAATGCATGTGAACACTAATGAGAAATTACATTACATTACAGAAATAAAAGGCCAGGGTTCTATTTACGGGACTCATAAAGGTCACGGCTAAAAGAGACTGAGGGAAGGAATCAAGGATTAGGCCACTTCAAAGTGTCAGTATTTACCAGGGACAGTGACACAGGTGCATCTTCCAAAAAACTAGCATTTCTGGCACGCAGGAAATGACTGCAGGCTGAAAATAAGATCAAACACCTAGCTACAACAAGGTAATAACAATGTGACAATAATATAAAAGCTCTCAATCTGAATCCTGCTGGACATAATAAGGTTTAACTAATTAATAATAATGCTACAATACAAGTACCCACAATCTAAACCCTGTTGAGAAGAACAATAACAATGTAATAACAGTGCTATCAATCCAAACCATGCTGAGCACAATAAGGTATAACAATGTAATAACAGTGCTACGAGTGTTCTCAATCAAACTCCTGTCGTTAAAAAATGTATAACAATGTAATAACAACACTACAGCAATGTAAGTGCTCTCAATCTTAACCCTGCTGAGAAAAATAATGCATAACAACGTAATAAGCATCGCAGGAACCTACTTTTCTGGCTGGAGACTATAGGTCTGAACATGCACGTATCAAAGCCAAGGTGATCAAAAGCCCTGAACACAAAAGCATCAAATAAAAAGGAGGTCAAAGGGCACGAGGGCACTGTAAGCTCAGCTGAGGGAGATTTATACGCTTTCTTTTGGGAACAAAAGGCTGAAGATCTGTCGCTAACGGGCTAAGCTGGGAGAGACAATACCCAAAGACCACAGAACAGAACAAAGAGTCTGGACTCGGATCGTATGGGCACATAAAGGAGAGCTACGGAGATGACCGTCTTTGGCTGCGGTAGAAATGCGAGCACAGAAGCCTTATGAGACAATAAGGATGCAGCTAAATCACCTGCAAAACCAAATACAGTTGTTCTACTTGCTTAAAAGTTTGGTAGTTATTTGAATTAAGTTGATCCTTGGCCAAAACTGAACAGGATGTTGAGACAGTTTGATGCTACTTTTTTTAGCATACCATTAGTCAACAGCATGAGTGCATCATCCTGTCAGGTCAGGAAGGCGGTACGTCCGTCCCCCCCCCCCCCCCCCCCCGCCCCAGTACACTGGCTGAGAGGCAGCGGTGTAGTATAATGTCTCAGGAACTGCGCTTATAACCTATAGGGTTTCAGGTTCGATTTCCAGGTAGGACACTTCAATTTTAGCACCTTAACCATAAAAGCTGAAAGGACACCATGTGAAAAAAGCGGAAGTGTAGGTCGCTGTGGGTAACAGTGCCTGCTAAATGGCGATAATGATCGTAAGGGCGCAGGGGTGTGGCGACGGTACGACCGGCTACGCCATCTTCAGCACCAGCCGGCCAGCGTCAGGGTTCACCGCCGGACCGCGGGTTGCACCGCCAGACCGAGGGTTGCACCGCCAGACCGCGGGTTGCACCGCTACGCCGAGAACCGCACACACACACACGTGCACACACACTCTCACTCAGCTGCTCTGTCTCTCACACCTCCCATCGTTCAGCAGCGAGATCCCAGCTCAGTCACAACTTGCACGGTCGTGCAATGCTTCAACAACACTTGTGAAACGCCGTCAAGATAAAAGGAGGCCAGCGTCCGTTTCTCTCAGTTGCGGAAGGGCTATAACTTGAAACAACGGACTTAGCAAGTGCTTTCTCTGGAGCTGTACCACATGCAGAAAATCCTCGCTGTTCAAGAGCTGAATGGAAACCAGGGTGTTCTCCCAGATTAAGACAATGGCAAGATAACCCACATATTCATATTCTTATTTCTTTTACATTTTCAAATGCATGCACCACATTTGAAAGACCAGAATAACAGTTCAACCTTCTAATTCAACCCAACAAAATGCAATACGTGTCACTTTCTTTTTCCAGCTTTGCATGAGCTATGTTTTTTTCAAAATAAGTGTTCAAATAAATATTAACCTCGTCAAGAAAATGAACCATCAACTCACCATGTTAAATGGAAAAAGGACCAAAGCAGAAAATTAAACATTTATGGTTGTTGCCATCATATTCCAACTAAGGCAGTGCTACAATCAATTCTACAATGCTGCCTTTTACTTATAAACGCACCGTCGGGCCCTCAATCGCCAAATCGCGCGTGCACAGCATCTTTCCCACAGTTATTCACTGTACCAGCACTTCACGTATCTCAGAATGTGCCATCAATAAAGTTACGTCAAGCAGCGCACAAATCCCAGTGCAGCTTCTGAGCCTGATCAAGGCTATGAAAAAGATGACAGCGGGCCGTCTGCTGACGTGAAATTATTCTAGCACGCTGGGAATGAGCCGCCTCGCTTCAGAAAGAAAGGGCTGTTTGAAATCCTCAACGTTCCCTTATCTGAACCGTTAATCTGAGAACTGAACCATCTCCGCGGATGCACTTGATACTGATTCAATCCCTAACTCTACTAAAAATCATGGGCTCTGATGGAAGGAGGTGGCACTTCGGCACATGAAAACATTTATTACAACGGGACAGATAATTCAAAAAGTGCATTAAACGGGTCTCTTTCTCTTGATATGAATATCTCCTTAAAAACTAAAAATATGCATAATGCAAAATGTTGCAATGCTTTAACCTTAACTAATCCAAACGGTAGCCAGCACATTAGTGTATCCTAAGTCAATTGTTCCTTATAAAGAATATGCTTAAAACAAACTTCACCAGGTAAATTTGAGGCTGTCAAACTTGGCATCATGAATAACAAGACACCTAGATTATCTACGGAACAACTGCAGATTTAAAATAATCTATAAGTGAGATACAGAATGCTTTTTTGCACAAGTGAATGAATCATTTCATTATTAAAACTCCAGCTAGTGTACTGCATCCTGAAAGCCGTCATGCCGTGGACCTTTGTTTATTTACAATCGCACTGTCCCTTACTGAGCCAGCACTACCCAGCTAAGATAGCCCAACAGCTATCGAAAGTACGGCCAATGAACGCAACTTAATCATATGCCGAGAGAGCGAAATATTCGCCGATTATACCATTATGCATACAATAAATAATGCCTTGATGTTTATTATACACATAACGTTAATATGTGGCTCGTCATCGTTAATGCCGAAGACCTTGCATGCAGAGCAGTCTAAAACAAGGGATAAAAGTTCATACAATGCAGAAACAACTATCATGCGTAAGCGATCGAATAACTAAATAGTTAACGTTATACACCTCTTGATAAACTATACCGATGTTAGCTAGCTTTAAAACTGCAAATCAACTTTGGGCAAGTTATCCTCCACAATCTATTTCGACACACGGCCAGTTCTAATATGCGGATTAGCCAACGTTCGCTAGCGGGCGAACTAAATCTATAGATCTACTTCTGGGGATGCAATGCAAGAACAAACGTTTTAGTTATTAATTACTAATCACCACACAGCAAGCTAAACTTTGCACAACAATAAAAACCATATAGTTAGCTAGCTAATGATTCCAAAACTATTTAGCTAGCGCAATTTCACATTACACAAGTAACCCAGATTAGCTATCTACATGCAGATACCATAACATCATAACAACAATGCTAACAGGCTGGCCTCATAAACACAGCACAAGAGCCTGAACGGTATACCATGTTGGAAAATTAATAGCTTGCTAGCCATCTTAAATCAGGGGATGGTTCACATATAACGTTGGCTAGCGCGTTATGCATCTTGCTAACGTTAGAGATAGCCAACTGTTCAAGCTAGCGAGCTAGCAAACAAGTGCAAGTTATATTTTTGTCTGCTTCTATCAAGCAAGACAACGTTAGCTAAAATTATTTCAGCTCCGGACTTTGCAAGTTAATAGTGTGTAGCAGACAGCGTTAGCTGACGGGCTGCTGTGAGAGAGGGGAGCAGAGAAGGGATGGGAGCTGGTTCTGTGTATATCGGGCCTGCTCAGCCTCCTCCTCTCCTCAGTTCGTCCCCTCGGTTTAGAGCCCCAGACAAAAACCACAAGCGATAAAGAAACCGTGCGGATTGCGCCCCATTGACCGACCCAAATCCCCTCGAACCGGCATTGCCGTGTTCCGAAAGGATTCTGGGTCAAAATACAACGGTTCCGTGGTCGACCGAGCAGGATATATGCTTGAAAATAACTGAGAAAAATACTCACCGCATTAATTTCTCTTCTCCTCGTAGATCCAAGATGGCTGCGTGTTCTACAAACGGGAATTATGGGTAAAAGCAGCCTTTAGCCTCTGACCTCCCTGCCACCTGAGTCCGAACCCAAACCCACCTCCAGCACAGGATGGACCGGTTCTGTACCGCTGGAGACGGGATGGGAAACTGCGCAGTAAAGACAGTCTGTGGTACTAGGGTAAAAGGGACGGCTTGCAAATGTATAGACTTCTGGAATTCAGAGTGCTTTCCGCTTGAATGAGCAGCGTAGAGTATTCTGTTACTTGAACAGTGAAACCGAAAGTGGGACAGACAGCATCTTGTGCTTTCGATTCAGTTCTGACAACACTGAAAAACATCGCAAGTATTTTGTTGCGGTTTAAAGTTATTTTAACATATATTTTCTTTCTATATGTATACATTTATTCATTGGTTCAAATGTATTGGGAGGATGTTTTGATGCTGCAACCGGCATAACTGTCAGTGATTCTAGCAGCAAATTTCATTTCCAAACCTGGTCAAGAAAAACCCTACCTCAATACATACTGTTCAGGATTGTAATTGCTTTAGTCTTTGTCAGCTTGTTGGCCATATATTTTGCGTGTATCTCCTCGTGGCATGCCTTTATTTTTGCTCTGTAAAGGTAGCCTACTTCGCTACATACTTGAATAATTTATGTTTGACATATTTGACCCATCCATTGGGGTTCACGTGTATTTTTATTTTGAAACTTAGCTGTTATCCTTCAATTACTACAATAATTGCAAAAAATATCCAACATTTTTAATGTTTAGCTGTAAGGTGTATAATTGTGAATGTTATTACATACACATTGATAAGAAACTAATGCAAACTAATAGATTGCCAAAATGAAGAATTTTTTTTTTCAGTTTTAAAGTTTGGATTAAATGGACTGCATTTATATAGCGCTTTTATCCAAAGCGCTTTACAATTGATGCCTCTCATTCGCCAGAGCAGTTAGGGGTTAGGGGTTAGGTGTCTTGCTCAAGGACACTTCGACACGCCCAGGGCGGGGTTTGAACCGGCAACCCTCCGACTGTCAGACAATCGCTCTTACCTCCTGAGCTATGTCGCCCCTATGTCGCCCCTTAGGATTAGAAGTAAACAGATTTTTAATTACCTTTATAAATTTTGGAACTAACAAAAAGAATCTAATTCGTATTTATTTATCCCTTCGAATTAATTGATTCAACCACACCTACCATGTGGCCAGAGGGTTTAGCGTCCACGATTAATATGAGGGCACGAATGTGCTCTATTATGTAGATGGACATACATTTGACATGTTTGGAGATGCAGGGCTAAATGTCTGTATTTGGATCACGTCTCTTCATACTGTACTCTGTATTACACACACCAGAATCAGACCTCTCAGGAGGAGATGAAGCTCTTCAAAGCATTCACAGCGCTCTGTAATCTCGAGGTTTCTCTTTTTCCCTCTGTCTTCCTCTCTGTTAAATGTTTATCGCACTGCCCCCCCCCCCCCCCCCCCCCCCCCCCGTCCCCGTCCCCGTCCCCGTCCCTGCTCCCAATTTCATCTTTCTGAGCTGTCAGGTTAAATGCAGGCTTTGTCATCAGCACAGACGCCAGTGCTGTCAAGGCCTCATGAGAGAACCTGTGAATCAGCATAAATAATTGATCCTTTTTTTCAGCAGCCGTTAGCTATGCCCACACAGGCTCCACATCTCTCCTCCGCAACCAAGCAATGCTTAATAAATATTGCACAGGGCAAACATTTTTAAAAGATTCCTGATGGCGGTGACTGGTGATGCGGTTGTGGTAATGACACCTTAAACCCCCCCCCCCATTTTAAAACACTCAGATCCAGGTAAGGCTGCGTCAAGATATTTTTCTTTTCTTTTTTTAGGATTTCAGGCTAATGTGCAAGCCATGGCAATGTATGCCAACAGCTAGGCTGGGGCTTTTTTTTTTTTTTTGAAATTGATGCCTACAATGATTTTGGTGATTTGAGAGCTTGTTTGTGTCTTCATAGTGGAAGTACTGTACTTATGCATGACATGAACAATGAAGAGAGCGGTACACAGTTTTCAATAAAGCAGAATAATCATACAAATTTTACGACATTGCCTCTGAGTTACAGTATTGGCTTTGTAGAACATTGCCTCCAGCTGGTAGAGAGAGGAACCTCAGCCTCAGGCTCCGCCCCTTCTTCACTGCCACACACCTTCTTGATTGATGCCATCTGGAGTCTCAGCAGATTTCTCACATCGCTAGCTTTTCTAGAGCAGGGGAGGCTAAGGCTAATACGGAGCCACCCCTCTTTCATGATGTGTCAGCTTTTCGACCGATCAAATCAGGACGAGAGAGCAACAATGCAACATACAAAAAAAGAAAAATCTCATACAAAATGAGATTTTATGAGTCACACCATCATAGACTTCCAAAAAAAAAGAAAAGAAAAATTGCTTATCAGCGAAGACATGACTCATATAGGTCACATTAGATTCACTACTGCTCCCAGCCCAACGGTTGTTGAAACAGACGCTACCCCCCCCCCCCCTTATTTTCAGGCAGTAAGCAAACCCTACACATCCGCCAGGCCTCTGGGGCTTGCGGAGCTCCCCAGGGGGCTGTTCTCCTCCAGTGACGCACATCCTGGCCAGGCTGTTTTTCATTCATTCTTCTGTAGCGGTGCGGGGGGAAAAAAAAAAAAACAGAAACTACCTGTATCTGTCATCGTGACAGATTCACTGCCCATCTTTCAGGCTGAACGCACCTTTTTTCCAACTGCATCTTGGCTCCCACAGTTCGGCGCTCCCGCTGTTTACGATCCATCGAGTTTCAGTCAGATCTGATTACCGTTCCACTGAGCTATTGTAGCAGTGTTTGTTATGGTGATGCCTAATATGGCGTCCCTTAGTTTTTATTGTGCTACACAAATTCTGCATCTGTACTCTAGCTCACCCAGCTTGAACACAAGCACTCTTCTGGAAGTTTCTCTGCTTATGGGTGCTTGCTAAATGAATACAAAAAGACAAATATAAAATACATTTGGAGTTGGATCCAAACATTGTCTTAAAAAGGTACAAAATGGAGTTTCGGTGTTCGGGCTGTATTTTGTCATTGCTGATTCCTATAGCCCTGCACCTATGGTGATGTGCATGTAACTATACTTATTTACTAATACTGAAGCACAGCCCATGGACTATCCAGTCAGGCCTTCCAAAAACATTCCAAAAAACCTACTCTTCAGAGGGTTAAAGGGGCATCTTGTTGCCCTGAACTGCTTAGAGGCATTTCCGTTGCCAAGATAAAAGGTTGCTATAGTCTCTTCTGAAGCTTCTTATTAAATAATCATCCAGTTGCAGATTTTTAATCCCCCCAGTCACCTAATTAGCACACTTGAAGCCTCATGTTCACATGTTTATGTGCTTTCATCCAGAACAATGTTTTTTTTTTTAACCGCACCCTTCCTTAATCCAGTTCAAACCAAAGTACATCTTCCTTGCTAATACGTCTATAAATAGCCCACGGGTTGCATATCAGGTTAATTCCCGGCCGACTGCCAGAGGTTTTGGCAGTCAAAATACGAAACGAAACCCATGCCTGGAAAAAGGAACCCCCGAACTAGTGAATTAGTGACGCCGCATGATTTTGGAAAATGCGAGCGAACTATGCGGCAGTAGTACTTTGCCTTCTCCGCTCCTCCGCCACATTGTACGCAGCCATCCAGGAAGAGCGCGGGTGATCTTTAGTGGCTGTTGCCAGGAGGGGTGTGGCTGTGGCTCCTCCTCCAGCCAGCTTTCCTGGGAGCCCTTCAGCACCACGGACAGCAGCGACCCTCACTGTCAGGCATCCACAGCTGAGGGCGGATTGGGATCGGCCGGTTTTTGGCTTGTCGCCTTTATCAGTCCTGTTAGCAAAGGGTGCAGTTCTACAGGGACACTGTTACTGCACAGACTGTCTCTCCACAGTCCCGCTCTTTGTTCTGTGCTGGAGGTCTCAGTTTAGGCAGCAGTGTAGTATAATGGCCAAGGAACTGGTCTTGTAACCTAAAGGTCACAGGTTTGATTCTCAGGTAGGACACTGCCGTTGTACCCTTGAGCAAGGCACTTAAACTGCATTGCTTCTGTATGAATCCAGCTGTATAAATGGATGCAGTGTAAATGCTGTGTAAAATAGTTGTGTAAGTCGCTCTGGATAAGAGCGTCTGCTAAATGCCTGTAATGTCTCTGCCATTTACCTTCAGTCACGACATGTTTTCATGTTCCTGTTTTTGAGAATGTACTATCACATCCCCCACAGAGGACGCGAGAATGGCCTCTGGCCTATTTCACCAGTCCTATTTGTCTCAAAATGCTCCTGGCCACACGGCTCCAAATCAATTTGGCTTCCCCGCGGAGGACCCATGCATTGGGTCCTCCGCAATTAATTTAATTTCGCGGAGGACCCATGTACGCACTCCACAGAGACACAAAGGACCAGGTGAAAGATGACCCTCGCGCAGGTAGGCAGGATCCCTGTTACCCTTTCAGTACGTGTAGCGACTCTGACAGGAACATGAATGGGAAGTGCCTCGCTGAATTACCACGGTGAGCGGGCAGATGTTAGACTGCACCCCGAGCAGCTGAAAAGCAGCGAGCCAGAAACCGTTAATGACCTCATTCTTTGAGCCACAATGGAGACGCGTTTATTAATTCATACGTTATGCATAACGCTGACAGCAGCCCTGGCACCGCGAGGCCTGTCGGATCTGAAAAACGAAAACCCGTGTTGATTATTGAACTCCCGTTGTCTTTGAACTCTGTGTTACTTGCGTTGTCTTCCATAACAAATCTCTCGAGCGGGCTTCACAGGAACCGATGGCATCCTCTAATCCAAGGAACTTTGAAAACAAAGATGAAACGCAAAGCAGTGTTCTGTGCGTAAGGAAAATCAATGCTATTTCAGGTCAGTGAGGCTTCAAAGCAGGGGTTTCTGGGTTACCCTGGTTTGTACTTTCAAAGGACTTCTAGAATCCTTAAGATCCACTTAAATTGCTTCTATTGACGAATACATTAGTTGATTAATCACTGATTAAGATGTTAATTGTAACAATGTTAATTATTATAGCTTCATAGTCTCGTTGAGTCTAAATTTTTATTGGATTGCTTATGCAGGATATGATGTCATGGCTTTGATGCTGGTGACAAGAACCACCCACATCTGCTCATGACAGGATATGACAGGACTTTTATTCCTTGAGGACAAACGTTTGTGTTTTTCATGGAATCTGCGATATTTAATGTTAGAGGTATGTGTGACTCAAAGTTTATTGCTGTTATCATACTAATAATGAATTGGTGTTAAAAAAAAAACATCAGCAGCGAACTGTGCAACTGACAAGCCCTTTCATTGGCTTTCTTTTAGCCATCCCGGACCACTGCAACATTTCTCCTTAACCAGAGTCAATGCAGGGAAGAAGGCGGGACCATGTGCCTCTGTGCACCGACCCCTAAGACAAGGCCCCGCCCCCCCCCCCCCCCAAACCACATCACTCATCTTCTAAAGTTTTTCTTCTTCTTGTTCCTGTGGGAGGCGGCCTGGATGGGGAGGCAGTAGATGTGCATGGGAAAGTTCCGGTAGAAGCTGAATACCCAAGGCCTGCGCAGACGTAAGAGAAGAAAAATAAACAGGCTTTTCCCACGGTGGCCTTGTATTAATTAAGGTGCACTGGCAGCATCAGCATTAATGAAGCGATTTAAAGTGGAGACCGTAGAAAGGCCTCCAGTACTGCAGGGGGCAGCACGTACTTGTTGACGCGCTGGTTGAGGCTCATGTAGCACAGGCTCCTCCAGCGCTCCCGGTTCTCCTCCTGCCGTGCCCGGTCCAGAGCCTCCTGCCTCTCCTGCTCCCTGTGCAGTTTTTCGCGCAGCTCCTGCTCGATGCGAGCCAGCTGCGCAGATGGAACAGACGCGTCAATCACTGCGTCGAGCCACGCCCACCCACCGCCTGTGTGTCCACTGCCCAGTCAGCTGTTCAGCTGAACAACAGTGGATGTACTTCTTTCATTATAGCTGCTCTGTTGAAAGGTACCAATGTTTTTATTTTTTTTAAAAGGCTGAAAATGCCAAATAAGGACCGGTGGTTCTGCCTGTCACCTCAGTCCCAGACTCTGCCTCCACACACTCCTTCAGACTAATAGCTGTGAAGTGTTTACCCAGAAGCCAGCTGAGCACCTCATCTCACACATCCGTCAGCTGCGCAGTGTTCAATTTGAGCCTCCCCATGCACTGCCTGGGGGGCCAGGTCAGATCAGCGCACTTGCAGGAAGACTGCAATTCCCATAAGACCCCAGGGTAGAGTCTCATTTTCATGGGTTTGCTTGACAAAATGAAACATGTCTTTGTGTAGTTTGTGTGTGTGTGTGTGTGTGTATCTTACCTCTGCCAGGAAATACTTTTCTTCCAGTTTTCTCCTCTCTTCAAAGTGGGTAATTTCACCTGGTTCCACTCTTTCTTTCCCCTGCTTCTGAGGTGCATTGATTGGTGGAAAAAGGCAAGGCCTACGGGGAATTAAACCATGTACTTATTTGATTTTCAACTGCGCTTCATATACCTGCCACAGAGACAGGAGACAGGGAAAGATATACTAGGACATTACAATCAAGCCAGCCTCCGGCATGGTTTGATCCAAACGAGTGAATACCGCAACTTGGCTTTCATTTCTATGCATTTCATTTGTGTTTCATTTTTTATAAATTGAGGGCAATGCATGTCTGATATGTAACGAAAAAGAAAGAAAAGCATACGTCAAAAAAAAAAACATCAGACATAGAGGCCTTTCCATTTTATGTCATGCTTCATGAATGTTTTGGGTTTGATTGATTTGGCCTGAAGCTATGCATGTCATGGGATTCTTTACATGGTTGAAGCTGGGGGCCATGGAAGTCTTTTTAACCCTTCATGTACCTTTTGTATCTTTATTTTTTAGTGCTCACCCAGCAGTATTTGTAGCTGCAAGGAATTAGGCAGCAGGGAATTGTGGGTATTCTACTTTGCTAATATCACCGGTCAGGGTCCTTCCTTTTACCTGCTCGAGCCGTACTTCTGGAGCAGAACACCTGATTGTGCGGTCTGGTTCCAGGAGAATGCTTGGGTGAGCTGTTCTTACAAACAAACCCAGCGCTCCCATGGGGTTGGGTTACAAGCTCCCAAAGACATATGCTGACTAGCGGCTAACACGCAACATCTGAATGACATTGCTGAGACACTGCATTACGTTGCCATAACGTTGTGAAAATGTTGTGTGGGGATCGTGGGGTCGTTGTTTTGAATCTCTGGCAGGATAAAGATATCTTTCTTCATCATTTTACCTGGTGTACTCGATTTCGGCTAAACTGAAAATCTTCTTTGGATTGGTCTAGAGAAAACACCACGGTAACACCATACCAGGCATATGTCCATACTTGTACATCCATAAGTTTAACATGGATATCCAGTCGGGTCTTGTCTTCAAAAAACCCAATATTTTCTGGAAGCAAGTCTGTACTTGAAACCCAGAAACTGAATTGCGGTTGGGCATGTTGTGCACAGAAATACCTGGTGTGTTTCAGTAAATAAATAAATAAATAAATAAATAAAAATGCCATGGTTAAAATCTCAACAATGTTTTTCAAGACATTTCAATTTCCAATTTAATTTGGAAATGCATTCTGTACTGTCACAGGTAATGAGCTTTAGGTGCACAATAAACTTCAAGGCCTAATCAAAAATAGCATGAAAGAACTTAAGGAAATTGAAGGAACTGAAAGGGAACTAGTCTCACCTGAGCAGAAAGCAGGCACACATTTGTCAAAGTAGTAACACGCCTCGTTAACAGAAAGGACGGCCGAGTTCACAAACGTCCGCCGATAATTAGCCTTGAGTGAAAAAAAAACCTGACTGATATCTGATAAATCTAAACTTTCTAAACCTCCTTTCTCTGGGGAGCTGCACACAACAAAGACAAAGTTTCCTCAGCTCCGCCAGCCAAGTTCCAGCCCCTTAACTGCAGCGAGAAAGCGGCTTTGAGTCCGTGCGCGAACTCCACGCCGAGCGCTGCCCCTTCGTGCTCTTTCATCTGCGGCAGGAAACGAGGTGATTCGGCCTCGTCGGTCGGAACGCGGCCTGCGGAAAGCAATTAGCTTTCGGAGCAGAAGCCGATTAGCGCCAAACAACCGGCGCGGCTAAACGGCCCCGTGGAGAAGAGGAGGAGGGTCTGCGGTGAGACGTGCCTAATTAGCGTCCGCTCACGGCCTGAAACTGCTCCTCTTACTGCACAGGTGGTGGTGCTGGTGGGTGAGGGGGCGGGGCTAAATTCTCCAGTGGAAAAACACGGTTGGTTCCAGGAGGTTGAATGTCGGGCAAGGGGCCCTATGAACGCCCTCAGCTCCCAGCGCTGGGGCCTGAAGCGCCATTTTACCTCTCCGCTACGTGATTTAAATAAACGTTGCAGCGCACTAAGGGAACAGGCCGGTGACCAGGCCTCAGTGAGCTGCTGGTCACTCTGGTCTCCTCTGCTCTCTACACCGCTGACGCTGGGCTCCTCCCGCCCTGGTAGGGCGTGTGACTAAATCGGCTTATTTGGCTTCCCGAAACAAAGCCCGCGGTCATACGAGCCCTCCTCCGGGATGGTGAGCCGTCTCCTTAATCCCGAAAAGAGCAGGGTTTCAGGGCGGCTCATTGTCCTGCCACCCTAATCCTGGGCGTGGGGGGCGGTCGCTGTGTGCGCAGATACGGCGAGAGGGAGGAGACTCCGGAAGGTTCCGGCAGAAGGAGAGGCTACGCAAGGGCAAAACTGAGACACCTGAGCCTACCTGGTCTGCTTCTGCCCCGGCTCCTCCCTCACCCGGTCCTGGACCGGAGGCGGGTTCGAAGGCGAGCTCCTGTCCAGAGGCTCCTGAGGAAACCCGGGAAGGTCAAAGGTCAAACGCGTGTGAGCTGAGGCCTGGCCAATGACACCGCGGGCACAAAGAGTTTGCACCGTCCCCGGAAACGCTGTTTAATTCTACGCATCTACAACGACCAATGTCATGTGCCACAGAACAGAGTTTAGACCTACAGGCTGGATTGTTGTCGCTGAATGACGGACAGTCTGCCAATGATAAATCAATGCTCGTGAATGGCTTTTATCCAGAGCAACGTACACATCTTTTTACATTGCATTTATACAGCTGGATATATACAGAAGCAATGCAGGTTAAGTACCTTGCTCAAGGGTACAACGGCAGCGTCCTACCTGGGAATCAAACCTATGAACTTCAGGTTACAAGACCAGCTCCTTACCCATTACACCACACTGCCGCCCGACACCACGTACACCACAGATATGCATGTCACAGTTACCGTGTCACAGAACAGGACCGGGAGGCCCATCCGCAGCGCCAAGTGTCAGTTTCCACCCCGGGACTATATTAATCTGACACATCATACGTATATGGGATCACACGCAGTATATATAGAGGCGATGTCCCCGGGGCGTCTCGAACGTCCCCGCGGGCCTCTCGAAAAGGGGAGGCAGCACACGCCCCCGGCGGCGGCGGGCAAACGGCCTCGTCGGCCATTGTCAGCGGTAATCAAATATGCCCGGGGAACAGGAGCGCCGTCGCCGGGATACCGGACACCGGGCCGACCGCAGCTGGTTTGAGGTTATTTACACTAGCGACGGCATTGGTGTGCGGCGACGCCGTCGGCAACAGCATAAAAAAAAAAGCCGACGTACGTGTGGAACGACTTCTACGAGAGAGAGCTTTGCGCCTGCTCAAGTCTAGGAAAAATTATACAGCAAGTCTGGCAACCGTTGTACACAAGAGGTGACATAAAGCCATTTTTCTTATATTTGGTTTCGGAAAAAAAAAATAATTACTCTGCAGATTCAAAACCCCAAATGTATTACTTTTAGGTCTGCTCACTTGCAGTGTTTCTGGGAACAGTGGCATAGGGTGGCTGCTGAATTTATGATACAAAACTCCACAGAAATTATGATACAGGACAGGTACTGAAAATAACACATTTTAGTTCATTACAACGTCTATGACAGGCCGGTCATACAAACTGGTTTTACTGCAGTACATTAACTGGTTAAACAGTAAGTATGTAACCGGCCTGGAAATTCATGTCATGTCCCGAATGCAAAAGATTAATAATGGGACAAATTTTAAACAAAGTGGCGTCATCATCACAGTACATTTCTTTTTATTCTATTTTTTAATGTCTTTTTTCTCTTCATATTCTCTCATTAATAAATGACCATCACCTAGACACAGTACAAGCAGCAGTCTCTGGGCAACTCACCCTGTCTTTGGGGTCCATCTCCGGCACGTGTGTGTGTGTGTGTGTGTGAGTGTGCGCGTGCGTTCCTGGGGTCCCTTCCCCAGCCGTGAGCCCGCGCGCGGGTGTGCCGCCGCTGTTGTTGCCGGGACGCCAGCCTTTACGCGTGCACTGTCGCCGGCCGCCGTCCTCTCCAGGCGTACTACGCCACGCCGCCGCCTCCTTCAATAATGCAGCACGGCGGCGTTCTACGGTTTCCCTGCCCGGTCGGAGACGAAAGACGGGAGCTTCCCCGCGTCCCTCCTTCCTGTTTCCTGTCAGTCGTGCCTGTCGCCGCCCTCCTCCGCCTAATTAGCCTCTTCGCGGCGCGACCGGCTCGGGCTCAATAAGTTATAAGAATGGCGGTTGAGTGTGTCGCGTTCCACAGCGTTTGCCTTGTGTGGCCGAAGTCCGTCTGTCGAGTGACGTCTTCCTTTGGGCCGCCTGAGCGTGAAATTCCATATTTAAAAGCCCAGATAGGTCACATGACCGTGCGGCGATTTGATATTAAATACATTTGTGTGCTTGAAAGGCTGTGGGTCATTATAGACATCAGGCTTTATCTTTTCAGTGAATCGATCATTGTGTTCATTGGCAGTAAGTTTGAGTGGAACTGAAACACATGTTTTTTTTTTTTCTTTAAATCGGTCTTCTAGAATGATCCAATATCAAGGTACAAGAGCTCACGCAGACACAGCTGTGCTTCTGGAAAGGATATGCCAGAGACGGCCCCAGATTTAGTCAGGGTCTCAGTACTGTGCTTGATCACAGAGGGGGTTAGTATTACACACACATGGCCAAAAACACGTTTCCTACGGCTGGTGTGTGGTTTCTGGGACAGACGTAATCAGAGCTGTTTAACATGGCCGCAGACAGAAGCCCCTCGCTCGTGTGTGTGGGCCAAATCCAGGAAACCCCTCTATTAAATGGTGATTTTGGGGGCTGAGGGACCATAACGGGGGCCTTGTTTGCCTGTAGGCACAGACATCCCTGGAGCCAGGTGTTTCCAATCATCACCATGGCTGCGTTTCTCTCTCTCTCCCTCTCCCTGCAAATGAGGTGGGGGAGGCATGAGCCAACATGGCACCTGTTTGTTTTCATTTGACTTAGATGTGACCCTTGTAGAACTTCACAAAGCAGGATTACTGAGTTAGCTGGATAACTGTGCTGAGTAAAACTCAGGAACAGCTCTTTTTACTTCAGTCCACGTTCCAGATTTTGGTGGGTTCTGGGTTTTATTCAGTGCAGTTATCCAGCTAACTCAGTAATGTGTATGTGCGTGTGTGTGTGTGAATAAGTAGTAATATTGACATACATTTTTTACACAGAGGACTTTCCTAACATTAGTTTTCCAGTCCCCATGGAGACCGGACATTTGTCAACAGGAAGTCTTTTAGATAGCCATTGCAAAAACCTCTTTCTCTCATCTGACAACATTACATCACATTAATGCACACTACTTTAAGAGCAGGCATCTTTAAACAGGCTTACATAGCTTGTGCATATTACACACTGTATGATTATAGTCCAAATAATACCCTACCCGCTTCAAGCCTTAATGCAGTAACCACAGCTCCACACACTCACATTACAGCTCACGTTAACACTGGTTGTAAGCAGAGAAAAACCAAGAGGGTACCAACAGTGTATCGCGTTACCCGCTCAGAAGCACAGACGACACTTTATACGGTCCCGGGTATGTATCAGGACATTAAATTTTCACCAAGACAAGACACAGCTGACTGGAAATATAAAGCAGGACAGGACAGCAGACAGGAGCGCAGGCTACAGCCATCTTGTCTTTCATTCCCCTTCTCTTTGTTATTGGGAACAGGGTGCAAACAGGAAGTCCCCGGGGATCCAGGGACACGAGACCCCTGAGTGACAGAGCGTGGCTTCCTTTAGCTCCGCCCCCCCTCTCTTGGTGGCCTGTCGACTGATAGCATCTGTCTGTGTGGAGTCTGGATATCGTGCCATACTCCAACTCCCCTGTACACACACGCACAAGCACACACACACACACACACACATGCATGCACGCACACACATGCACACACAAACACAAACATACACATACATATGCACACACACACACACACACACACACGCACATACGCGCACGCACATACTCACACTCATGCACACACAGTTTCAAGGTTTCTATCATCCCACAGTAAGATGAGCAAGGAATGTTGATAGTTCAGAAGCGTTACTCAGATACAACACAACAGGAACAACTGTTATACTGATGATATCAATTTCCACACTGTATCCATCATGAGTAAACAGGAAACACATTCTGGAAGTAAACACTGTGAGTACACATTTAATCACACTAATACCAAATACCACTGTCAGACAGGAGACAATAAGAAATGTGACATTTACTACTGTACATCGTCCCATTTCAAAGAACACCTTGTTAAATTAAAACAGTAACATCCCATGGGCATTGTTTTTCAGATTCAAGGAAATGTAGTACAAAGAAGAAAAATTATTACTCATTAAAAAATTATCACAGATATCTAAAAAAAAACAGGTGTCATAAAGGTTATATGTTGGTGCTTAATCTATGGTACAAGTCATGGTCCTAGAACTCCATTGCTTTCAATTAACAGAAGTGATTGTTACGTCAGCATTAGCATGTTCAGTTCAGAACATTCTAATCACATATTTGTGATCTCACGCCTTTAAA
The DNA here is from genome assembly GCA_025169545.1 of Anguilla japonica. Lineage (NCBI taxonomy): Eukaryota > Metazoa > Chordata > Actinopteri > Anguilliformes > Anguillidae > Anguilla > Anguilla japonica. The sequence continues at coordinate 11,818,420 of CM045901.1, read as the reverse complement.
GGGTAAAGTAGAGTATCATTTCGCTGCAGGAAACACGTGATCACCTTAAATTAACCCCCTGATTACATTTGGCCATATTCTGGCTTCTCCTGTTCAAGAGATGTGATGTCATATTACATATTACTGAACTATTATAGCCATATCTCTCTGTACCATCTTATTACAATCGTAAGTTCTACTGAAATAGCATAAAAGTTACAAAGGGGGCATGGGTTGTCTATGGAGGGGTCTGTGGATGGGGATTGACTGGGTCAATGTAGGGGGTTGTTGTTGTGTTGGGATGGTGGTAGGGGGGCAGGGGAAGGGTAAGGTTTGAGGAAGGTTCTATAGGGTGGGGGTTGGTGCTGATAATTTTTTGTACAGTGTGAAAATCAATAAAAATGACCTCACATACACACACACACACACACACACACACAGAATGAATTCCAAAAGACCATCCTGAGCTCCAGTAAGCCCCAGCTATAAACACACCTTTTTTTACCACAGTGTATTAGCAAGACCCAAGTGATGTATATACAGCAATCTTCTAGTGGTAAATCAGTGAAGTGAATATAAATGTGCTCTGCGCATTCATTTCAAATCTTTTCCTGCATTTGAGTGCAACAAACAAAGACACGTTGCTGGACCCTGGCTAGCCTGTAGGGAGAGCTCTAGCATGGACTTAGTCACACCGGCGGTAGAAGTGGAAGTGGTAGTCTGTGAACAGGACCCCTGAGAAATTGGGATCGGTGCTGCAGTCAGCCTTGCCCTGTAGGGAGAAAAGCACGGAAAATCTGATTACCACACCACAGACGTGTTCAAAGAGAAGCTTACACCAAGCTTCCTGCCCGGCATCCACAATAGGAAAGGCCTTATTGAGGTGTATTTAAACTGTCGCAGCCAGTCGAAAGGTTGGTGTACAGCCCTCTCCCATGTGCATAGGCTGCTGGACACGGTAGGGCACTTGGTGCATATGTGTTTTTTTTTTATTTTTTTAAAAAGAAGGCGAATCCTGACGTGCCGCGGGGGTTCACAAAAGCGATTGGCTCGCTCTCAGATGGCAGTTTTGGGACGGTGCGCCAGCCAAGCACAGGATTAAATGATGGCTTTGACCCACCTGCTAATGGCTAATGGCTAACCTGATACAGCTGGCAGGCTTGGCACCTGCGCCAGGCGTTTTGATGAGCTTCTCTGTCAACCCCACGCAGACACCAAGCCCATAATGCATCAGGTTAAAAGGTAAGTTGTATAACTCTGTTTCAGAAGAGATCATTCATTTCAGCAGTCTGGAGAGACTGAAATGTGATACTGATATAGACGGTTGTTGATAATATTTGAAACAAAGTGTTTGGATCCAAAATGCAAGAGATATTGCAATGTTGCTTATTGATATGCTGCATTATAGTTACATAAATCGCCAAGATGTTATCAGTGCTTCAAAATATATAGATAAATATAAAAAAGTTTATTTTAGAGTATATTCCATTTTAAAAGGGATTCTACACAAATACAGCTTATAATATGTCATACACTGTAACGGGTGTGTTCTGTGCCATACCACAATGCCTCCCATACTGACACATGTAAGCTGTAGGGGATGGGGCCCTGTGATGTCAGAGGCTGGGTTCTGACATCACAGAGGTGGGGGAGGGGGGAGGAGTCTCTCACCGCCACAGTGGTGCGGAAGTGGTAGGAGCTCTGGTACAGCCGGGCGACCGGGAGGGGCCACTCATGGACGTAACCCTGGAAACCAGGAAAACGCACACCGTCATCAGCAGGCCACGCCCACAGGGAACACGCCCCATGCGAGTCAGGCCCACCCACAATTTGGAAGCTCCCGTTTTTGCTCCTTTTGACCCTCTGTGGACACCGTACCTGCGTGTTGCTCATGGTGTAGTCATTGTCGTCAGTGTAGTCCATAAAGGCAGAGCAGTCGGAGGATTCCTCCACCCGGCACCTCAGAACCACCAGCAGCTCGGTGGTACTGTGGAGAGCGACACCCGGTGGTGAGACAAGAGAACAACCGTGAGCTGTGAGCAGTCAGTCACTCACAGAAGGGGCTGTACAACCAAACACCTGCGATTCAGTTCGTATCCATCCTTAACTTTGAATCACAGTTTACTTCAAATATTATGTTTATATGAATTATTATTCAGCTGAATTATTTGTCGCCCAGCGCAGCTCGCTCACTTCATCTGGATGGTCAGCCGCATGTTGACGGGGACGAACTTGCTGACAGGCACGGCGTAGCTGTAGTTTCCGGCCCTGTAGGGAACACAGAGCGTGGAGAGGGGGTCAATTACAAATGAAGGGGGGGGGGGGTGGCCCCCGGAAAGATCCGGTCATGGCCCGGTCTGTCACGGCACATGAGTGCGTTTCCCAAACTGCTCCAGCGGGTACCACAACCCCCACGTTTCCTAATCCCCTAAGAGAGTCTGGACAGGAAGCTCACATCAAATCACCGGTCGGAATGAAATTCACTGATGCCGACTTCCAGAAGATGTGATTCCATACAAGTGATAATTATTTCCCGTCCATGACTGAAGGGTAATATAGCACTTATCTTCGCATAAGTTCGCTCCACTTTTTAAAAAAATGTGAAGCAACACAGTGGTCAGGAGACCGAACACTGCAAAAGTTGCATTTTGCTGCCACCTCCTGGTTATTCTTGATAATTACATTAAAATAGGGTACTAAAGGGTTCAACGTGGATATTGGGCATCTCGTTAGCTTTTAATGCATCATCCTGTTAACAAATACCGTATTTATCTTCTTACATGTATTTATCTTCTTATATGTTTACACAGGTTAACAACTAAATTCACAATTCACATTATTTGGTTTTTAAAGAGACAATGTCCACACCAGCTAATTGTGGGTAATGTGTGCCAGGCGATTTGATTGAAATTACAAGTCCAGGCACTGGTCCAGAGATGGTCTGGATTAATGTTGTGTCATCAGTCTGAATGGCAGCTTACCCACAATTCCCTGGCACACAGTATCTCTGGTCGATGACATGTTGATTTTCCTTAATTACAATAGACTGGACAGTTGTGTTTGTCCCTGTTTAAAAAAAAAAAAAAGCGTGAATGGGAAAAAAGATTTAAATGAAGCGCGATAAATACAGAAAATGTCAGTTCTGCAGTTTCTACTTTCTAGTCTCTGCAGGTTAAGACTTACAGTCTTTGGCACTTTGAAATATTTCAAACAGCTGTTCCTTGGTGTAGTCTATGGAGACAAAAACAAGAAACATAACACTTCTAGGGCAGGTGTCCCATTTCCACAACTTTCTGGAGAAGGAACAGGTTATGAAAGTACCATGAAACAGCAACAAATGTAAAATTTCATGTGAATCCAGCCAGTTTTGCTACTCACCCGTTTGTGAGTTATTGGTAGGAGGCCTTGGTGCAGGTGCGGTTGCCGGGATACTGTGGTTGCCGGAGTCGGGGGGGCAACAGTACACCTCCTCACAGTACAGCAGGTTACAGAAATCCACATCAGGGGGCCAGGGGTCGGGGGACAGGGTGGGGGTCACTGCCGAAAAGGACACAGACACAGGGGCAGTCTGTCCATGAGCTCCGGGATGCCCTGTGGTGATGCCCTCCATTGTTTGGCTTCACACATTGTGCAAACTGCTATAAACAAATTCTCCCTTTCACTCTGAAATATTGATAAATGGGACTTTTCATGGCCCCATTAATGACCATTATGCTAAAGTATCCAACTCCCAAAATACAGGAACAGACAATCAATCAGATAACCCTGACCTACCCCACCCCACCCCTTCCACAGACTAATCTTGGAGGGGGGGGGGGGGGGGGGGGTTACCTGTCAGGTAAGACCCACCTGAAGGGCTGCCGATTGTGGGCCAGGTTGTCGTAGCTTCATCCAGGATCGAGTTGTTGCTGCAACAAGATGCGAGCACCAAAGAAAAGTCTGAATTTATTGGCTTTAGATTGTTCATAATGTCAATTTGTAATTGGCACACTCCAGCAGACATTAATAGTTATACAAGTATACCTTTCAGGCCATAGTTTAATGACACAATTAATAGAGTGTAGGTTTGGCTTACAGGTGATAGGTGTTCAAAGCAGACACTAAAAAGGTCACTTTTCAGACTTAATTTAAAAACCAGAACGATTTCTGCTCCCTGTTTAAACCCCATTTTTAGGAGTTCGGGACCAGTTTGGCAAGGGAGCTTTCCCAAACCCTAAAGCAGAAATCTGTAATCTTGCCCGTTCTGGGTCTCAACCCTATAACATCCCGGACAAAAAGGACCCAGCTCCCCAACCGGCAGGGCGGCGGCTCCGTACCTGTTGGAGTGCGGGGTCTCCGGGCCATCGTTCAGATTGAGCATGTAGAGGGCGGTGATGGAGATGACGCTGACGGGGAGAAGCAGAGACAAGGTCAGGAGGGGGGAGCAAATCTTTAGGAAGAACTGCATCGTGGGAAGGCATTTCCCCCGGGGGCGTTCAGAGGCGAGAGTGGCGGAACACTCACCAGATCCCCATGGTGACCACGAGCATGATGACGCTGGCCTGGAACACTCTGTGCTGCAAGCAGTGGCTGTGCTTCTTTGATTGGTACTCCTGCAAGGGAGGGGGGGGGGGGGCAATGTTTCAAAGTGAAGTTCAAAGGCATGGCTTGGCTCAAACGCATGGGCTCCCCCCCGGCTTCACTTACTTTAGAGGCCGGGAGGGGGGCTGGCTTCTTTGGGAGAGGGACACTGTCGTTTCTACTAGCTTTCCTGGAGAATGGAAATAAAACAGGTGGGAGAAAGAGGTTCAGCAGCCAGGCAACTTTAATCCAGTTACTGACATCACAACTCTCAGACTTTACCATTGCAATGACGCTATATATCAATACTATAAAGTAAACATTATTTTAAAGAGATGAACAACAATTACTCATTACATCCCCACAGATGACAGAGGAAATTGTTACGTGCATTATTCTCTCCCCGTTATTTTTACTGTGTCCATAATTTAGAAATACCCATCAGCTTCCTCCAAAGGATGGTCCATGGCTATAACACAGGGTTACACACAACCCGTTCCTGGAGCTCTACCGTCCTGTAGGTTTCCACTCCAACCCTAACAAAGCCCCACCTCACTCAACAGCTAGAGGTCTCATTGACCTGTTAATTAGTACAGTAAGGTGAGCCAAATTTGGGTTCAAAACCTACAGGACGGTAGATCTCCAGGAACAGGGTTGGGCAGCCCCTGATATAAGGTGCTGTGGGCTGCGCCCCCTGGTGGCGAAACGCGGCGCACCTGTGCACGCCGGAGCGCAGGCTGCCCGTCGCGCTCTTCAGCTTGGCCAGCCGCGTGTTCCACACCTCCAGCTCCTGGATGCGCTCCTGCAGGCTGTCCGTCAGCTTGCAGAGCTGCTTCACCGCGCCCACGTTCTCCATGAAGATCTGCTCCTGGTTAAGAAGCGCGCACACACACACACACACACACGGTGAGGGGGGGGCTGGGGAGCCGTTCTACTTCCTCTTTACTTCCTGCACTGCTCTAAGTGCTATTGCTTCCATTTCCTGCGCGTGTTTGCTGATTCCTAATGCTTACTGCATGTCTTTGTACTTTGCAAAATTACTATTTTTAAAGTATTTACAATGGAGAATGTCAATAATCTACATATAGCCTTCTGTTTGTGAAAGATACTATAATATAATCCAGTAATCCACAGCGATCCTCACTTTGTCCACCATGAGGAAGTTGTCTATTGTTTCTCCATCTGCACAGGTGATCTCCCCCACTTCCTTCACGGCAGAAGGTAACAGCTCCTTCACTTCCTGCGCAATGACACCTGGGAAGGCACGACAGGTGCAGGTGATGTAATCATATCGCACAGGTTTTTGCACAGCTTCCGCAGGACTACACAGCTCTCTCCGGTACCTGTTTCATGGACCTGATCGATCCCCATTTTCTCGGCGAACTCGGGCCTGTAGTCGTACTCCACGATCCTCATCTGTGCTATTCTCCTCAGCTGCTCCGTCGAGTCCACCTGTCAAGTCAAACCAACATCAGCTTACTTTCCTCCCTCATTTCCACCTGCATGTTTCAGCAGACACTCTATGATAAGGACAGGACTAGGCCAATAGCCTTGAGACAACTTACCTCCTGAATGTTCTGCTTGGCCCTCATGTCGGACGGGTGCATGACCGTGCCCATGATCTTGGCGTTGCCGCAGACCACCAGGGCCTCGTCGGGCGCGTCCGTGTTGATGCCCACCCTCCCCTGGCACACCACCGTGTCAAGGGCCTGCCCCCTCTGCCACAGCGGCTCGCTGTCGTTCTCAAACTGCCCCGGGTTCGATGCCTGGGGACACACAAACACATAGGGTACAGTCTCTGTCATGATCACCACCTACTCACACATGCAGTAATATAACACCAAGCTGCATCACTTTTTGAGGAATTACAGTTCAGACAGATACAATGAAGTAATTAATAATTAATATTTCAATTTTATAATTTTATAACCAATTTTCAGCAATGGCATTGAGCTATAACTTTCAACTTCACAGACAGACAAGCAAGCTGCTCACATTGTTCAAAATTAACTTACTTTACCTCAGATAACTTGCAAAGTCAACTCATTACTTGTTTATTCACTATGCATGGATTAGTAATGGCAAATGCTGGCAATTACTAACACATCCTGTGTTTTATGATGTAAAGACACACCTCGCCAAGCCCATATCACTCTTGGAACAATGCCTCCGGAAAGTTCCAACATTATGCAACACTGCAATGCATGATAGGGATAAACTCTACAGCACCACTGACCCTGACGATTATCTTCTCTGATACATGCGCCGCAAGCAGGAAGTTCTGCACCTCCACGGACGCGTAGAGTCCCACCACCAGCATGAAGTACCTGCCGACATCGACACCATCATTCACCATCATTATATTTCATATGAAAAATAAATCAAGATATTTTGCTGGATAAACCCTTCAATCCTAATCTCTCTATGTTATTCCTATTTTCAACATTGATATAAAGTAATTTATAACTTATAATATGTAATGAGCATATTCCTTCATATCTAACTACATTACAATGACTTTCATTGAAACACATTATTATACATTATTGTTGCTTTTGCTGTAGAATGGCATGATTTTTTTTCAGTTGAGATCATGTGATCATGAGTAGCCATGTTGGTGGCTGTGTTTGAGTCAGGACCTGGGGGCGGGGCCTGGGACACTCACCTCTGGTCTGGGTTGGGCTTGCCTTTCTTCCTCATGTTGTTGGCCGTGGTCTCGCTGAAGTGCAGACGGCCCAGCGTTACCTTGGTAACCTTGTCTCCGGGCAGACTGACCCTGAGTAGCACAATGGCAGTCAAGCACCACAGCGTGGACCTTATGTTCATCTTGTTAAGAAGCTGTTCTGGCATGTGCGCGGATGGAACCTGCAAGCTGCTATCAAACCCAGATTGTACCAGTAGTAATGAAGCCTGCAGCCTAACAAGGCAGCGTTTGATTGGCTGTATAATCCATTGTGATTGGACGCCTGCAGTCTGCATGAACAAGCTGCATGTGAAGAGCATTACTCCTGTTTTAGCACGTGCTTGGCTTTGATTCCTCAAAGGTTTATGAAACAACGACACCGCCTTATGAATGTAATTGGGCATTCCAAATTTGGAGAATGGGGAGCAATGTGAAAATTTATTTTAAATATTAACCCAAAACACAACAGTACAGTACCTTTACCAGCTTGACAATGTGATACATAGAAGGCGGAAGCACTGTTGTAAATGACAGGCATTGAGAGGACACTCACTGGACGGGTAGAAAAGGCTTCTTGGTGCGGTCGGACTGTGACTGCTCAATGGTGATCTGGTGGGACTGCGCCTCAAACTACAAACAAAGCACCAAGACTCAGACCGAGACAGAGCATCATACAGCGTGGTGCATGCTGGGAGTTCCCAAAGCAGGGTCCGCATTGGAGTAACAGGCGCTCCCCTTCAAGAATCCTTTGTCTTCCATTTGTCATAAATAATATATTTTAGACTTCTAAGATAACATGAACCTGGTCCACATACAAATTATATTCACAAAGCTGGAGGCTATTATACAGATGTAAGCACAGGGACTGGATAGAAAATAACTTACCTTAACACCAAAAACCTTCACATAAAAGCTCTCTATAGGTTTGGGCCCCGAAGGCGTCTTGACATATTTGGGCGTCCCGGCCATCCCTATGTGAACTGTGACCTGGAAGTGGTTCTTTTTTTGGCACACGAAGGCCTCGTCTGTGGAGGAGTAGCTGAAGCCCTTGTCCGTGTCAACGTGATACCCAGGGGATGGGCTAAGAGAGAGGAAAAAAAGGCTTCTTATCACGCCATCAGATCACACTGCTGTTAAATGAAAACCATAAAAACAAAAGCACGGGGGAATATTTACAGCATAACACAACTACGAAAGACAGCGCTTCCTGGTAATATATTTGTTCCGCAAATCGGTGAAGAGAATTTACTGAGGTATAAATCTGCTATGAATGTCAAAGCCTGCCAATTTGGTAAGGTGGCCAAAGTCACATTCCCCAGACAGAGAACTGATAAAGCTTTGAAACCTTGAGCCAGGTACTTAACCTGAATTGTTCTAGTAAATCGAATGTGTACATAAGCACAATAGTGCGATGCACAAAGCATAAGAGCTCTGGACAAGCAGAGGAAATGATGCATTGGCGATAACAGACCACTGAGAGAATGACACACAGTGGAAAGTGAAGAGGGTCGTTTTTTTTGGGCAGGAACTTACAGGTTCTGGTAGCTGCTGTCGTACAGTGGGCTCCACTGGTTGGGCTGGTACCCCTCCCACGCCAGCACCTGATAGGTCCCCTGTCCGGCGGTCCCGCCCTGGCCGTCACTGTCACAGTTGGTGATGTCACCGGCGGCGCTGGCGCACTCCGGGGGCACTGTGACACAGACAGGCTCCAATTAACAGAGTCACACGCTGCAGGACATTTAGCTCTCAGCCAATCACATTCCTCCGTTCGCAAGGCAGACTTCCACACATACAATAGAGAGAACAGACAGCCTGAGAGCAAGGGGTCTGAATCACTCTGCTTTTTTCACAGCTGCCATTGAATAAGTGACCAATTTAGACTTTCAATTACGGTCATTTGGAAGCGGGTGTTTGTCCGACTGTGAAAGCAAGAGTTGATCGTTCTGCCAAGTCGAAGGGAAAGAGGTTCAAAGAGGCACACCCTTACTGAATGGGCCCCTCGCTTGGGAGGGGTCAGGCCACAGACGGGGGTCCAACGGCCCTTCGAAAGATTCGGACCGGCGCCTCTTCTTGGTGTCGGGCAGCGCGGGTCTGGAGAACAAAATGGGAGCATTCTCAGGCAGAGGTGCGTAATGGCACCCATATCAGTTTCTCATTTTCATGCCAACTTCTGGCCGCAACGACGTAATCATCAACATTTACACCTTATGTTGTTTTAGCTACATTGCTTGATAAGTGTATGAATGACAGCCAAAAGATTTCACGTGCCCTGATATTAAGCTTTGACCGTGATCTAATCTATGAGTGACCCAATATTGGTGTATACAGCCAGTTAGCTCATTTTAGCCAGGGTGATTGGTGGAAACAAAGCCTGCATACCGTTACGTCCCAAAAGCCGAACCGAGTTTCAATAAGGAGGGACTGAGATGGACAGTGACATAACAAATGCTATGCACCAGAAAAAGATTAAGACAGAAAACAAACACTTTATCATGTGTAGGTTAACAGTATGACGTGTTAAAAAAAAACAACAACAAAAAACAAACTGCCTGACCATCTGTAACCTACAATAGAAAAATACTCTAACACTAAAACAAACTGAAAACAACACATGCTACAAAACACAGTTGCTTAAAACTCTAAAATCACAAGTAATGATTTTAGAAAGGGAGTTTCAAAATGAGTCATAAAAGAGGTCAAAGTGAATCTCTAGGACAGGTGGACACAGGTGCACATCATCAGCAATCAGGCACTCAATCAGCGTCACCTGCTGAACCACCCACACACAGGCAGGCAGAGACTCCACAGAACAAGAGGACGTCAGAATGCACACCAGCCCCCCAGGACCACAGTTTCCCACCCCTGGTCTCAGAACTATCGTCCTCTTGACCTTGAGTGACCAGCCACTGTAAATGCACCGTTCATTGCTGGAGAAATTCACCCAATGTATTTTTACTGTATCGTTTCCGTAAACAATAATGCAAAACCCTCAGAGTACAATATCAGCCCTTTATGTTCTCATATGACTCCAACATTGTCGCAGTGTTACTCCCTCACATTCTCACAATGTTAGTGCTTAACGTTCTCCCCAACACAACAGGTGATAAGAGGACACTCCACATATTTAGACAAATGACACCTGAGTAGGTGTTGGTGGATGTAGAACTGACACCCCAGTTGAAGATAAAATTTATATGCAGATCAGCGCTGCCCAGGCCTGTTCCTGGAGATCTACCATTTCTCTAGGTTTTCACTCCAACCCTAACAAAGCCACACTGGATTCTATTCATTAGCAGCTCATCCCTAGCTGCTGGACGGTAGATCTCCAGGAACAGGGCACCCCTGGTGCAGATGCTCTCAGCTGACTCTCACCCTGTCTGCTGCTGGCTGAGCGGAGGACGCAGGTACCCTGGCTCCAGGTGTCCAGGTGAGACTTGCTGAAGGCCGGGCGGAGCCGGGGGTGGGCTGGCATTCACGTAGCCACTGGCAGGGTTCATACAGTGTGGAGCCCCAGGGGGACCATTGACCGGGGGTGCGGGATGTGTGTTAGCCTGGATGTAGCCGTTAGCAGGAGCCACACGCTGCAGGTTCTGAGAGTGGTGTAGATTAGGGGGTGTAGGGGGAGTGTTAGCCTGGATGTAGCCATTAGCAGTGCCCACACACTGCAGGTTCTGGGAGTGGTGTAGATTAGGGGCTGTGGGGGGAGTGTTAGCCTGGATGTAGCTGTTAGCAGGACCGACACACTGCAGGTTCTGGGAGTGGTGGAGATCAGGGGCTGTGGGGGGAGTGTTAGCCTGGATGTAGCCGTTAGCAGTCCCCACACACTGCTGGTTCTGGGAGTGGTGTAGATTAGGGGCTGTGGGGGGAGTGTTAGCCTGGATGTAGCCGTTAGCAGTGCCCACACGCTGCAGGTTCTGGGAGTGGTGTAGATTAGGGGGTGTTGGGGGAGTGTTAGCCTGGATGTAGCCGTTAGCAGTCCCCACACGCTGCAGGTTCTGAGAGTGGTGTAGACCTGGGTGAGTAGGGGCAGTGTGGGCCTGGATGTTTTGGCGTGCTGGGCTCAGATACTGGGGGTGACAGGGAGAATTAAGACCTGGTGGGGTTAGGGGGGCGGGGCAGGTGCTCTCCAGACCCAAGAAGCGTTGCTGCGGAGTCAGGCAAGGAGACGGTCCCGGCCCCCTGTCTCCAAGGCAACAAGAGGGGCCTGTGCCTGCCTGTGCGGCTGAACATGAGCGGTCATACGGCACATCTGGGTGAAAACAGCAGGACAACGTTTAAAAGACAAGGCAACATAAATACAGAAAACATACACCCCTCTGGTGCTAAGACAGATTGGGTCTCACCTCGTATTCGTGGGGGGGAACAGGGTTCTGATCCAGAATCTGGGGGTGACTCAGGTAGCATGCTGGGAAAAGATAAGAGATACTACATCATTGTGAACTACTGCAAACCACACACACACACACACACACACACACACATGTACATGTACAAATACACATGCACACACAAACACACACAGATCCACACACACGCAGGCACACACACAGGCACACACATACACCCATAAACACACACACCCACAGACACACACACACACACACATACACGCATATATAATCTTAGGTAACTGTGGTCTTTCACAATAGTTATTAAATATTAAGCTATATGTACTATGAGCTCTAATCTCTGACCTGCTTTATTGATCCGGACAGATGTAAACGGATGTGGACTCTACCAGCATGTTAAGAGTTTAGATTTACTATAAACCACGAGCCTGTTGCCTGTAAATGATCATTCATTAAACTACTGGAGCAAATAATTAAATTAAAATGGGGACAGGGAAAAAATACTTCATAGCATGAAAATTATATTTTCTGAAAACAGGAGGAGAGCAGTAATGAGTTCGTTTCAAATTATCTCTCTTGATTTTGCTTCATTATAACAGTTTTATTTTCGTATATGTTGTCAGCCTTGGGGAGGGGCCAGAGTCACATGAGTGGGTTTTTCCTGTGCAGTGGGCGGGGCTGTACCAGGACAGGGGGCGGGGCTGTACTGGAACAGTGGTCCTCACTCACAAGGTACTGGGGTCCATGTCGTTGCTGAGGTACTGTTCCAGTATGCTTGTGTCCACCACCTCACTCTCCAGCACGCCGCTGACATCCTGGCCTGAAACCGAGAAGAAAGCAGCCATCACTTCGGGCTATAAATTTCTGACCTTGTCATGTGACAGGGGCCTGTTTCCAGGGACATAAGATTAAATGGCCTGGCTCCCGCGTGGCTGTGGGCTGGTTTGTTTTCATGGAAACTGTCTGTTAGCTTAGCCACTAAGACTGAGTTTATGGCCCCATACATCCTCCTGAGCTGGCTTTTAATGGAGAAATATTCTCCTGTTGCCGGCCCTATTTTAGATGAATGTTGATGCTTCCTCTTGACAGTGCAGGGGATGCATTTATGACACACAGACAGAAAGATCTAGGAGGTTTGATGTGTTCAGAGGCTACATACAGACAGCTTACCTGAACATGAGATATGCTTAAGGAGCCTGATTTAAGAGGATGTCTACAGTACTAAAAAGATGTACACTGTCCTCCTGGCTTGCTTTTAATGACTTAATTAATCTCATTAAAATGATATGCATGAACTCCATCAGTTCTCAAAGCAATTAAGCAATTTACTGCAAAATGGAATTTAAATTCAGACGGACCTAATCGCACGGCAACACAACATTAATCAAAATAGTTTATGCTCATGTTCCAATGAAAGACATGAGCAATCATTGTTTCAGCGGAGGATCAGCGAAAACTTTCAAGCACAAAGCCAAATTAAAACAGCCATTAATATTTCAACCCCCACATCCGTCACTGTCTGTGCCATTTGTTTAAATTTGGGGCAACAGACGTCTGGACAGATCACAGTAAATCTTGATGGTTTATTTTTTTTTTGTTCAGGCTCATAAAACTACAACATGGCCGAAGAGTGTATGGCTCACTTGACAGCACACCGGCGGTAACGCACGCGTAACCCCTTCGCACGGCAACAACAGTCGTAAAATTTTCACGAGGGCACTCGACCAGGGGGGGGAGGGTCAGAGTTGGGCAAGCCTTCTCCGCTCGGTGTTTATCGAGCACCTCTGCACTATCGGCTCCAGAACCTTCCGCCGGTTTTCCCCGCGCGGTTCAACCGACAGCATCCTTGTGTTTAATGTGGCAGAATAATTTCTCTCCTCCTGTGGGGGAGAACGCATTTCCCTTGCTCTATTGCTTGGCCATAATGGCTGTTAATGGAATATTCCATAGAGGCACGAACAGGTAATTTTTAGCATCATGCTAAACGCACTGCACTAGTCAGGACTAAAATACCAGAAAGTATCCCATGGACTACAGAGAAGATGTTAGTCAGCAGGTTAGCATTTTAGGGTCTTCCGAAGAGAAAAGTATATTTGGTGCACAGTCTCTTACCCTCAAAAAATTGCGCAGAGCTTCGTTCTCCCCCAGCACATCCATTGTCCCAGTTCCAGCGCCAAAGGGCTCCACGCTGTCTTGTAGCCTACAACACACACCTGTTAACAGGCACGAAGCATTAGGCAAAGCCAGTAACCTGTAGGCCCACTTCAGACAGAATTGAAATGAGTGTGCCACACAAGTCAACAACAAAATGCCCGTTATATGTCATCAAATTTCGAGCTAATAGTCTTCTTACTGGAGTGATACAGAATATTTTACCTCAGTCAACGGTCAGAAAAATGAAACAAAAACTGTAAAAGAGGAGTGTCCTGTCTCAACCTGAGAACTCAATCTGAGAAGGGGCCAGTGCAGGTACAGGCTTTTCCATCGCAATCCTAAATCACTTAATGGAATAAATCAAGGTCATTATTGAAGACCGTCGTTAGTTGATAATTTGAATCAGGTGGTCCAGAGCTAGATCTGAAAAAAAAGCTTAGAAACCCTGGGGTTTCCAACAGTCCCATAATACTGGGGTTTTCCAATATTTCAGCCCTATATGGTTACCTGTTTGTTGTGACCCTTTAGTCCCGCAAAGATTGATTTTCTGAATAATCCAGCAAATCTGTTCCTGTTCCTGTTACTGTTACTGTTCAGCAAATGCATATCACTGGGTGAATAACCAACATGAAACCGTTTTGAAATACAAAAACAGAAATAAATACATAGAATAGACAAATGTAATTCAATCAACAGTGAAGCTTATCTCTATAACACAACATAACATAACACATAACATAACATAACATAACATAACATAACATGACATAACAACATAACATAACATACTGACAATGCTCACCATTTTCCTTACTAAATTGTACCTAGTGCTCTGATTACCTACAGACTAGATAGTATCTAACACCGTGTCAAGCCTGGTCTTGAAAATCCCCAGAGCTTCTGCCACTACTACGTGACCTGGCAGGCTATTCCACACACTGACATCTCTCTCTGTGAAAAAAGGTCTTCCTAATGTCTGTATGAAATTTACCTTTTGCCAATTTCCATTTATGCCTCCTCCTTCAACTACTTTAGTGGGATTCTACACTGTGTCTGCTAATCTTAAATGGAAGCTGACTCACAGCTCTGAGAACAGGAGAGTCAGTGTCACTAATGAAGGGGAAGTATCCCAAAAGCAAACAGCTTTGTGTGTCACACTTTGATTCCTGAGCATTGCTCTTACTAATTCATGCCATGGCTCCCAAACCTGATGTACCACCATGGCACAGGGCACATACCTAATGACTCTCATTTCTAATTTATCATCTGCAGACTGACTTAACATTCATAAGTGTCCAGACTGAACATTTAATGAACCTTCACACAAGCTAAATGGTTTAGTCTGTTCAAAGAAAAAAAAAAACATCCTGTACCTCCATGAGCAAAGTCACAATTCACACCCAGGCAAACATTCCAGAATTTACAATCGATTGCCATGAGCAACTAGTACAAGTTCTAGTTCACTGTGAACGAATGGAAAACTATCTTCAATACTTTCAAACGAGTCTATTCCAAAATTAAAGAAATCTAATAAAATACACGTGTGACTGATGAGATTATTGACAAATTGGGATAACTTAATCAGCATTCTAACTATTTTTTTTTAACATGTCCAGAAACCACAAAACAGAAACAGAAAATGTTTCAGAGAAAAGAAAAACAAGATGGCAGCCACTTTCATTATGCTAGAAAAATCTCATGGCTGTAGCGTATACTCTAAGTGAATGATCAAATCAATTTACTGCAATGTGAGTTAAAGCATAAATGAAAATAACCATTTTGTAGATAGTAATGGAAAAAACAATGTGTAACAATGTGACATTGCTTTACCAACAAAACCCAGACTGTTCTTAACTTTTATTACACAAAATGAAATGCGGCAAATTTTGGCTGTAAATAACAGTTTTTAATAAATGAAAATTATTTATGACTGGCTAAATGCCAAGCACTATAAAATCAGTCTGATCTGTGCCATACCAGTGGAATAACAGCTCCTACTTCTGAAGAATTAATAACCTATCATTTAATTTGTAAAGATTTAACTCTCAAGAGAATTGAATTGCCTAGTGGTCTAGGTCCCGATGAAATTGCAATTGACCCGATGAACATACGAACTCCGAATGTAAATCTCCAAATTCATTCCCCGATAAATAAATCGCTGCTTCTGGCCAAACCTCCATTTTAACTCCGTTCAGTAAACATGGTGCCAAAAACGAACCTCAGCAACAGAAGCCTTTGCAAGCTAGGTACAGAATTAATTAAGAAACTGTAGTGAGGATTGAGGTGGTGGTGGTGGGGGGGGGGGGGGGTCCCACAGTGCTCCACCGTCTGTTGTTTCTCTAATTAAGGAGGGGGGGGGGGGGGGGTCTACAGGAGGCACACTATACCTTTTCACCGGGGAGCAGTCAGGTGGGGGGGGGGGGGGTCCTTCGAACGTTCCCTCAACAGCAGCGGTAACGGGGTCAGGTGTAATCCATTTGCGGAAAAATAAGAGAGGATAAATCCCTGAGAAGGTGATTAGTCCCAGTGTGCTTACTTCTCCATGGAGTGTCTAGTTCCCAAGCCTCTTATTCTAAAGACAAAAATCTCAAATATAGATTTTTTTTCCCTTTTCTCCCACGAGCGTATTGGCAGATGTGTCTCCAAGCCTTTCGTGCACTTTGGCCACAAGCCTTCAGACACCTCACGTAGGTATACGCCCCTCGTGCGTGTGTGTGTGTGTGTGTGTGTGTGTGTGTGTGTGTGTGTCTGTGTGTGTGCGTGTGTGTGTGTCTGTGTGTGTGCGTGTGTGTCTGTGTGTGTGCGTGTGTGTGTGTCTGTGTGTGTGCGTGTGTGTGTGTGTGTGTGTGTGCGTGTGTGTGTGTCTGTGTGTGTGCGTGTGTGTGTGTCTGTGTGTGTGTGTGTGTGTCTGTGTGTGTGTGTGTGTGTGTGTGTGTGTGTGTGTGTGTGTGTGTCTGTGTGTGTGTGTGTGTGTCTGTGTGTGTGTGTGTGTGTGTGTGTGTGTGTGTGTGTGTGTGTGTGTGTGTGTGTGTGTCTGTGTGTGTCTGTGTGTGTCTGTGTGTGCGTGTGTGTGTGTGTGTGTGCGTGTCTGTGTGTGTGTGTGTCTGTGTGTGTGTGTGTGTGTGTGTGTGTGCGTGTATGCGTGAGTGTGTGTCTGTGTCCTTGGACTGGGCCATAAAGGAAGCTTTCTTCACACGTTGTGCACACACAGATAGGGAGGAAGCGCAGCGAGCTAAACTGGATCACCGAGAAAAAGGGCCTCTGCTCTAATCTCTGCCCGCTCGTTTACAAGCAAGAACTCTCCCACAGAGCACGGACGCCAGAGCAGACACACACACACACACACACACACACACACACACAGACACAGACAGACAAAGACACACACACACACACACAGACAGACACACACAGACACACACACACACACAAAGACACACATACACACACACACACAAACACACACAGACACACACAGAGACATACACAGAGACACACACACACACACAAAGACACACACACACAAACACACAGACACACGCACACACACACACAAAGACACACACACACACACACACAAAGACACACACAGATATACACAGAGACACACACGCACACACACGCACGCACACGCACGCACACTTTGTGAAACAGGCACCGGGGCAGAACTCTCACACACTTTCCAGAGGTATACAGTTTTATTCAGCATTCTTCCAGAAAGGCACTAAAATAAAGTGAGGGAAGTTTTTTTTTATCAGATTGTAGTGCAGGAAAAAAAAAACCATAGAAATCAAACGTACATACAGGACATATCATACGTACGCACACAACTTCACTGCCACGTACTGCTAACTACTGTTAAAGTTAAGAACTAAAAAGCTGGGGACACGTTGATATGATGTGTAATCACAAAGATCTTTTACTTTTCCTTCAAATGATACTTGTCTTCAAATTTCATGACAGATCTCAAAAACAATACAAATGTGAACAGGATCAAACATTTTATTTCATTCATTGCTGTTTTTTTTTTTTTTTTTAAGAATTCATTCGCCCGCTCTTAAACAAAATTAAATCAAAAAACAACTTCAGCAGCAAGTTCATAATTTCTTTGTCTTCTTTTTTTAAATATCACTGGAAATGTATATTGTGGAACCCTGGAAACAGCCCAGTGTGCAGTCCAGATTGACAGCAAGTCACAACACATCCAGACCAAGGGTGGGCGTGTTCTGCACAATGGAGGAGGAGCTTGGAGGGCACAGCCTTCATCTTGGGGGGTGGGGGGGCGCGGGGCTTAGCCTGTCTGTGCATCAAGGCTGCCCCGTCTCTCTGGGCTCCTCGCTCCAAAACAGGATTGAAGACACGCCTCCGGCCTGTTTCCATGGTCACACCTCCTCCCTGTAGAACCCCAGCTTGGCGAATGACATCTCCTTCCTGAGCTGCATCACCTCCCAGAACATCTGCTCAGCTGGAAGAACCCGGGAAGAGAAGAGGAACAGCCGCGTCACAACCTCACGGCTCTGCGTCGGACCAGCATGCATCTGGGCCGGCGAGCCAGCCCTCCCAACCCCACTCAAGGACGACCGAAAACGCGCAGGAGAGCATTTCTGAAACTTCTGCTTCCTCATTTTGCGAGCCCTCTTTGCGTGCTTTTAAAACACGAGACAATTTTCTCAAACATTTTTTTTTGTCAGGGCACACAGATACAGCTGGTCTCTGGAGATAGATTGGTGTTTCAGAGAAATTATTGGCGGTTGGCCGGGACAAAGCAGAAGCCAGAGAACCAATTGGCTAGCGGAACCAAGGTTACAATAGAACCTTGCAGCTCAACCAAGTGCATGACGGCAGTCTTGAAATGAAAAAAAGGCAAAAGCCGCCAACACAGCGTTTGCGTAAGAGCGATGCTGTGTTTTTCACATACTCGTCCTGGTCTTTAGTAACACTGACTTTGCCAAGCGAGTATAAATCACTGATCAGAAGGGGGGGGCGGGGTGGAACATCTCCAAATGTGGGCGGAGCACCACCTGCCATTGTCAGTCAAAGCGGGAAAACCTCAAAACTGCAACAATATGACCTCAAAACACTCACTGTGATGAACACTGATAATGAATGGCTATCCTTCCTCCGCCAGCCAGGAAAGTGCTGCATCAGCGCTAACCTTGCTTTATATTCATAAATATTCTGCTGAGGTCACAGCTACACACACTATCCTGGGGAAATGACTCGCCTGCTCAACTGGATTACGGGCGAAACACAAGCGCTGTGCCACAGCTGACCTGAGGTTGGAACCTGCAACCCTACTGGCTGTCAGTCAAGCGCACTGCCTATAACTACTCCAGATGAACTGAATACTGCCCCGGGGAGTGATCTTAGCGTAATACAAACTGTTCAGTTGAGGTCGCCCTCTCTCGCTAGCTCCTAAAAAAACAAGTACAAGACGAAAAAGCTAAAGGCTCGGGCACCTCCGTGTCCGTCTAACAGATAATCTTTCCACGTGGAGGCTGTTTTGCTGACGCTCTAGCAGCGTAGGGGGTGAACGTTGCGGGAATGTTGCGGGGAGGTTGCGGGGAACGCGGGCGCGACGCCAGCTCACCGTCCTGCTGCTTGACCAGGCCTTGGTGGATGTAGCGGATGTACGTGAAGAAGTTGCAGACGGAGGTGATCTGCGGAGCAGGCAGAGAGAGGAGGGACCTGAGTCACACAACGGCAAAATGGCAGCGCTAGCAGCACGTTAGCAACAGCGCAGCCTCTGTGCACAGTAAGCACCAAGCAGCAACGGTGTAGCAATGCCAACAATGTAGTAATGCTAACGGTATAGAGATGCTAACGGAACTGGCACAAAATACACAGAAAACACAGTGCATCGAGCACAGAACCAGCAGCTAAATTAAAACCCTGTCAAACTGTGGATACCAGTTCATCTGATAGCAGTAATCATTTCCAAATTCAGATTTACAGTTCACAGTGCTGTCGTTCGCCACGGAAACGCAGCATCAAACCATGGGGGCTGTGTGACAGAACACGCAGGGCTACGCTAACAAGCCTTCATTTTGTGTCTGGTAATCTGCATGCAGCTGCCCACGCAGTAGAGCCTGCTGTCATAGAATACCCTGCCCCTCCTTGTGTATTTACTTCAGCTTTTCTCATTCATTTTTGGCCAAGGACAAACAATAGAACTACAATTTCAGCTAGGCTAATTTCAGAGCTTTTGGTTCAAGGTCAATAGTCAAAGGTCAACCCAAACTGTACCAAGACTTTTAACACAGCAGCCTTTTTGTATATCGTGGAACGGAGATGAATATGGCGGTGTGTTTCACTGGAGTTGTGTGACTTTAATAATGTTCGAGAGCTAGTCAAGCCCGCTCTGTGGAGTAAGGGCATTTTCTGGCGCGCGTTGGCGGCTAACGCTAGCAAAAAGGACAAGGGGTTCGGCAATCAGCCGTCGCCGACTGCTAATACAAGATGTCTGCATCTGGGCCGATCAGGGACGATGTGCGCTCTGATTGGAGAGGATCCTGGAGAGGCGGGGAATCCGGGCGGGACGCTCACCCGGTAACGGCAGAACGGGGAGACGTAGTAGTAGTTGCTGGAGTCGCCAAACTTGATTCTGTGCTTGCAGGTTTTGGTCTGACCGCTGAGAGCGCACTTTCTGTGGAGAGAGAGAGAGAGAGAGAAAGGGAGGGAGAGAGAGAGAGGGAAGGAGGGAGGGAGAAAGAGAGAAAGACAGAGAGATGAAGTCATATTGCATATGCAACAGAGTACAATAAGTAGAGTGAGAGAAAGAGAGGGGGAGAGATGGACATCGGTTAAGGGTTAGCGAGAGGGAGGACACTGAGACAGAGAAAAGTGGTCAGGTCAAGCGTGAAGGAAATCGCCTGTCCACCTCTCGGGACAGACATCGCTCAGGTTTAACCTATCCCAGTCACGCCCTCTAAGATGTGCACAGGACACGGTCCTCTTCTCTGCACTGCCATATTTTACAGGAGCTGGTAAACCTGACAAAGCGGGGGGACAGACTCCCATATCCACACAACCTGACTGGTTCAGGTGACCGATCTGTCCTTTGATCAGGACTTTGGAAACTGTTACTTGCTTGCCATGACGTCTTCAGATAAGCTGCAAAGATCTGAAGCCGTTCACATGCTGAAAAGCACTATTTAAAGCAGAATTGCTGGAAGAAGCAAGCGGACTACACTTCAGCCTAAATGCAGCAGCTGTTCAGAACTGCAGTGCAAGCCCTTATGAACCCATACAAGCCCTTATGAACACATAGGAGCCCTTATGAATGCTTATGAAGGGCCTACGAACCCTTATGAGCCCTTATGAATCCTTATGAACCCCTATGAGACATTATGAACCATCCTCATTAGCAATAAGCCTGCAAGGGACATGGAGGAATAAACAGGGCGGGACCTGGGCATAGCGGATGGGAGAGGCGAGGCTGCGGAGAGACCAAAGCACAGAGAGAGAGAGAGAGATAGAGGGGTGGTGGGAGGGAGAGAGTAAGAGAGAGAGAGAGCGCTCAGGCTGACTTACGTGACTATCTCAGACCTTCGGCCACTAAGGGACCCAGACAGGAAGACAAAAGAAAGAAAAGAGAAATGGAGAAATGATGAAAAGGAGGCAGCCAAGCATACACTGATGAGAGCTGGAACAAAAAAAAACAAACAAAAAAAAGGGTGAGGTGGTGAGAAGATGGAGAGCACTGTGTGTAAAAGCGAGGGGCCGTTCGAGTAAGAAAATGGATTTTATTTTGCGTACTATCCCCCCCCCGGGGAACCCAGAAGTGAAGCAGAATTTCCTGTTTGTAGCACAGGTTTGAATCAATTAACATCCTCTAAATAAGGTTAAATATGCGAACCCAGGCACATGACTGCATGGAATGTTAATGTCATCAAGACAATTTAGTTCCAATTAGCATTAAATCAAGATCAGACAGGTTTGACTTTAATTTAAACCGAGTGTAAACACACTTCATTTTCAAGAAGAACCTAAATGAAATGAGCTCAACAGACGACACACGCAGACCAAAACAGACGAGACAGCATATTTGAAATTCAAAAAAGAAACCGCTATCAAGTCGAAAACCATAACAGTAAATAACAGCAAAAGAAAAGGGTTCTCGTTTATGGCGGGTTGTCCATCCCCGCAGGCGAGAGAGGGAGAGGGACGGACGTAACTGTACATCTCTCCGCTCGCGACTGGCCTGGCCACGGTGTGGTTCTCGCAGTCGCAGAGTTCCCACAATGCACCTGTAACGTTCCGTGGCGCTACTCACTTTGGTCCCCCGCACTCCACGGCCGAGGCTTTGACCACGGGCAGCGGCTGGAAGCCCACCGGCTCCACACTCAGGGTGTTCCTCTCCACCGCCTCCAAGATGGCCGACGCCAGCTGAGAGAGACACAGCGAGAAGGGGGGAGAGAGGACAGAAAGAGAGGAGAGAGAGAGAGAGAGAGATAGAGATGGAGAGAGAGAGAGAGAGAGAAAGAGAGAGAGAGAGAGAGGAAAAAAAATAAGAGTTTGAATCAGAGGAAATGATAGAAGCAGCACAGATCTATCACAGGGTTTACTGCCCATTCACTGTTGAATGGCGGTTGCAGTACACACAGCCAGCCAGCAGAGGGGGAGCCGCTTCAAAGCACCCAGACGGATGGATTCTGAGACAACGTGTGGCAAAGTAGAACAGGAATGAGGTCAACGGCACCGGCAGGTGCACCTTTTGCTAACATCGGTGAAACGTCACCCGATTCCCTGGGACGAAGAAAACGTCTCATAAACTAAAAATACAATATTAACGTGGAAAGTACAGAAGACAATAAATAAGCTGAACGTCCAGGTGCACCCTTATGCGCTCAGTTTCAAGGTCGCCGTCGTGTTGGAAGAACGTCGAGGACCAGGCAGATGGAAGACGCCACTATTTAATAATAAAGCTAAGGGAGGTTTCAAACTGCGTAACGCAGGCCACTAGGACTAGACAATGTACATGGACCAACACTAGCGGTTTTTAGCTGTAATCGATTAGCATTCTGTTGTCATCCTGTTTATCGAATAACCTGGTGCTTGGAAAATGCAGGCGTCAAACCCTCTACTCCTCGGTTATATATTTTAGGGCCTTAAAATAATTATGAGTCAGCGCGCCCTCAACGATTTTACTCTGAATTATACATGTTTTCACGTCATCAAATATTGAGACATGGACCAAGTCAGTTATTTACAGGGCATGAAAATAACTCTGAATTCCCCTTACAAGCCTGGGCCTCCACTGGCACAGACCATACAAGCAGCACAGAGATCAAACAAACCTTCAAGCACACAGGGCACTGAATCAAAGGACAGCTTATAATATTTTGAATAGCGACTTAAGGACATACTGGGGATTACTTGGGGCTACAATCTTCTACTTCCTGACACAAAAAAATAACTTAAAATGGGTGAGCAAAAAAAAAAGAACTGACTTGAGTATAATATGAGAATAACTACCCATGTAAAGCCCCTCCTACAGCGAACACTCTGGTGTCTCATTACTCATATGTATTTGTTTGTCTAATAACGGCCAACGACCTGCTTCTACAGCACTGGTGTGAGCGAATGGGACAGCGGGCTTCAGTGCTGGGGGCGGAGCCAGGCCCGTGATCACACGGCTGGGCTGGGTGGTGAGGCAGTGGGGGGGTCATGCCCGTGTGACATCGCACCTCGGTCTTGGAGAAGGTGAGGCAGGGGTAGATGTCCTCCTTGTAGACCCTGTCCAGGAAGGAGCAGCTCCTCTCCAGCGTGGGCTCCTCCTTCCAGGCCCTAAACTCGCCGAAGAGCAGCGTGTCCACCTGCAGGGACACACACAGTGTTACTCACACACACACACACACCCTTACTGTCCACACACACACACACACACACACACCCCTTACTGTCCACCTGCAGGGACACACACAGTGTTATAGACACACACACACACACACACACACACCCTTACTGTCCACCTGCAGGGACACACAGCGTTATTGACACCCACACGCACACCTTTACTGTCCATCTGCAGGAACACACACCGTTACTGACACACACACACACACACACACACACTGTATGTACACAGATCTACATGATCCACATCCCCGTCGAAATCCCTGACATGGCCCATCAGTCTAAGGGTTAGGGTCGAGCTCGTACCTCCTTGCAGTCGCGGACGATGGGCTGGGTGATGCTCAGCTCCTGCTGGCTGCCCAGCATGGCGCTGCTGGTGCTCTTGTTCCGGGCGTGGCCCTTCTTGAAGGGGGCCTTGGGCCCCAGGGTAAGCTCCTTGGACGGGGAGGTGGGGGACGTGGACAGCACCAGCGTCTTCAGGGCCGCCACCTCCGCCTGAAGCACGTCGATCTGGAGACACAACGTCTCTCACCGTTACGCTCATGACTGTATATCTACCAATCTGGCCCTTAAAGACAGCCATTGGCCGGATGAAATTCTAACGTTAGTCGGATAGAAACAACTTTGGGACTAGACAGGCACGAGCCTGACCTACATCCACATGCACATGGACCGAGTTTAATGAACAGATCTAGTATTTCCGTATCTATGGGGGCGCTTACCTTCCCCAGGGCTTCCTTCAGCTGCTTCTCCGCCGTGGCCTGCTTGACGTTGGCCTCGCGCACCATCTTGTGGGCCTCCTGCGGGGCGGCACGGTTCAGACCCACCGACGTTCACTCTCTCTCTTACTCCCCCCCAAAAACCACGTTACCCAGAATGCACCACCAAGCTCAACATCAATACCCCAGCACAAAGGCAAGCCTGCGTACACAGCACACCCCTAAGAGAAGCCGGTTAGTCAGGGGCTTTAAGAACAACAGGACAGATGGAGGGAGAGGGAGAGAGGGAGAGGGTGAGAGGACAGGGTGAGGGATAGGGATGGAGAAAGAGAGAGAGGACAGGGAGAGGGAGAGAAGGAGAGAGAGGGAGGGAGAGAGGGAGAGAAAGAGCAGGGAGAGGGAGAGAGAAATAGGAGAAAGGATAAATGTTAAGCTAGGAGGAGGAGGGGAAAAAAGCCAAACATTTTCAATCACGGGGGGGGGAAACAAAACTGAGGAAGTGAAAGGCATAGAGCTAGCTGACCGATTCAGCAAAACTTGGTCGCGTGCGGGGATTTTTGTCCACTAAATCTATTTTTAAAAGTTTATCTGTGTCAGTTGATCAGAATCCTGTGCTGATTTCAAAGCCAGACATTCCAGAAAGTAGAGCGACTGAAAAAAACTATTCCTGGACAAACAATCGTCGACTCCGGACAAATAAAACTCCAGGAAGAAAGAACAAAATTGTTCCTCAACCACTTAGCACGAGCGGGGCTGCACAATCATGCACAGTAATTTACATTTTCTGTGCATCCCACCACATTTATTGTCTATTGGCAGAATTTCTATTAAAAAAAATTTGTCTGACATAACAATAATGTGGTGTGTAGCCCTGTTGTTTTTTCCAGCTTTATGTCGCGGCCATTTTACGACCCTTTGACTGAATGCGCTGGATGGAGCTCGTCATGTCCAAACGCTCGAGTGATGTGATGTCACTCGAGGATTCGGAGTCGACGTCATCCAATGGCAGCGCGGCGTGCTAAACGGGCTGGGTAGCTCTATGCCTTCCGAAAGAAGTCCAGGTTCTAAAGTGCTCAAGTACAGACAACTCTTTGGGGCTCGGGTTGATGAAGAATCCAAACAAACCTCAAACAGGCTAGCAGTGAGCTCCTCCAGTTCCTGCCCGAGCTGGTCTCTGACTTTAGAGAGCCTTTCACATTCTTCGTCTTTTAACTTAAGTTCCTTCGAAAAGTGAAATAAAGTGAAACAAAAATGAAAAAAAAGGCCGCCTTATTTCTCTTGATGAAAAATAAAAAAAAAGAGGTAAAAGGTAAAACAAAACTTAAAAGGAGGTGTATAAACATGGCCATTGAGTGTTAAAAGGGAATTTTTTTTGAGGGGGGGGGGGGGGAGGCTGAAACGCCACAAGGGGTCACTCTTCTCAGAAACACACAGGACCTCGGAGGTTGTTGTGGATCTTCACACTAATGTTCAGCTGCAAACACCCTCAATGCAGAGGTCTGTAGCCCCCCAGGCTGTGAAGGTGCTCTGTTCAGCAGCTTCACCCGACCAAACGAACAATGCCACATTCACATTTTCCGTGACGAACGAACACCGCGCACAATAGCAGGCTGCGAACAAAACGCTCGTTACATAACGGCTAGCGTAACACGTCGATAAAAGACATCTGTTTCGCAAACACAAATGCATTTTCGGCCGCGTTATTCCACAATAATAATCGTCGGCCGGACTTTTTGATGTCGCTGTCGCCCGGCGTAATCCGGGGGAAGAGCCGTTGAGCGAACGTTATATATGTTAAGCAGCCCGGCTACGCTCGCTTCGAACCGCCGAAATCGAATTTGAGCTCGAAATTCAATTTCCCGGCCTGACAAAGCGGCGTGCTGCAGCAGCACCACACGCATCCGTAATAAGGTTACACGCCGCTGCATCTTGCTATGGACTGGGGGGGGGGAGCTGGGCTGTGCGCATTGGCTGCCCCTTTTTCCAAATGAGGGTTTAGACCGTTTCCCCGCGAACGTGGACGTGTACGGCAGTGACATCACGCACAAAGGTCGCACCTAACCCGGCCAATCAGGAGACACGGAACACAAGGGTCTTGGGGGGTGAATCTCAATTAAGGTAAGTACTGCTATCGGTAACAGAAGCTAGCCAATGCAAATAAAGGAGAAAACAGACTTTTTTTTGTGGGTAGAACATGAATTCAGGCGACTGTTGTTTTCACCTCAATGGGTTTGCTAGAGGTTGTTTCTTCATTGCATTTCTCTTTTTTTTTTTTACATTTCTTGCTCGATTTTGTTCTGCTGAGTGTGTTCCTGCCAAAGTCCATAGTGACACAATACAATAGCCGTTTCCATGGCAGCCCTTGTCTGTGTACTTTTCTGATTGTTCTTTGTGACATAATGCACAGTTAGCCACGCCCTCCTGACACAACACATAATCATCAGGAAGCCTGTGCTGCCGACCTGCATTTCAGAAGGAGCGGAGCGCTGTTCTTCTGCAGCCCGGTGTACGCACACACACACACACGCACGTACACACACACACACACACACACACACGCATTCACGCACACGCAGACACACAAAGCACACACATGCACCCACACACACACACACACACACACACACACAATACACACACACACACACATGTCCACCCATCTCCCTTCGGCCTGTCCAGATCATCTCCAGGCCCTTGAATGAGTCACACTGAAAGGCCATTTTGGATATTTGTCAGTACACAGTTATTAATTTCACAGGCCACGGGGGGGGCCAAACCTCTGGGGTGAGCAGCGTGTAGACAAGCAGGGGCTCATTAGCGCGCTCGCACGTCTCCGCTCGCTCAGGGTCATCGGCGTGGCAACGGATGCTCACTTCCTGCCGAGGTTAGGCGGGGGTGGAACGCCTCAGTGATAAGTCACGGGGAGGGGGGAGGGGGGAGGGGGTAGGGGGTCATGTGGCACACGCAGTCTGTGTCTGTGTCCGTGTCAGGGGGTGGGGGGGGGGGGGGGTCAGCTGTATTGTCTGACCTGAAAATCTGTGTCTGTTGTTTCACTGACACCCTGACTGTGTACAGTAGGGATCAACAGACCCGGCACTCGTGTCCTCTCTCTCAACTCTGCGCCTTCCTTCCTTTCCGTGCCAAGGCCTCCACCTACTCCTTCCCTCCTTCTCTCTGACCATGCTACCATCTATTCATGTATATATCTCGCATTCCTCCCTCCCCTCTGTTTCCATCTCTCTCTCCCTCTCTGAGTGAGCGTTTCACACAGCGCTGGTCACATGACCCTCTTCCACCCTCTAACTGGAGCGTTCTGGTTCTGCAGCTCGAGCTGCTTGTGAGCACAGGAATAAACATCAGCGGAACGCCCTCTCTCTTTTTCTCCTTCTCACGCCAGATGCCGGGAAAGACAGGGCGCGAGCCAATAGGGCAACGCCACGGCGGCCATTTTGTTTCAAATCGATTAGGGCACGTCGGGTTGCTTCAGTGAAGACGTACAGGATCGAATGCGGTTGAGTGCGCCCGTCTGAACTACAGAGCCGAAACTGCCTGGGGAAAGATGCTATCAGGGCAGGCGACTCTGATGCTCATAATGGTGTCAGAGTACATTCCAGGGAGGAGCCTGGGTCAGGCATTATGTCGTCCTGTTTTCTATACATTGTTTCAGCTTGAGGACGTCGCTGACATTTCATTGTTACTCGAAATCTGCGTGTTAAGTGGGCGGCGGCTGTCCTGTCACATTCCAGGCTTGAAGAGGAATGTACGCCCGTCGATCATGTCGGCAAACCCCACCCACCCATACACGCACACACAGACACACGCGCGCACACACACACACACACACACACACACACAGGACTGCTGCTCTGAACTGAGGATTAACCTACATTCCTTCTGTGCACCACAAACACACACACACACACACACACACACACACACTGCTGCTGACTGAAATGAGGATTACACACTACATGAATCCTTTTGTACACTACGTCCCCTGATCCAGAACCACAAAAAAAGTAGGAAGCCCACCAAAACACAAATTGCCACATCTGCACACACACACACATTCGGGGGGGTTCCTCTACAGATAGGATCAGTCTAGATTTATGAGGGATTATCCAGAGCCTTGTAAAAGCTCACAGCTTTTCCAGTGGGTGGGTTTGTGACGGTCCCCTTGGGAGAAACAGAGCCTCTTTCAGACAGAGAGGCTGGTACCACAGCGTATGCAGTGCCTGAGAGAAAAAAGGACCCCCGCAGTAGGTCCCTGATTGACGCCTGTCCGTAATTTCCTACCCTTCTGCCACAGGGAATTCCGTTCAGGCAATCCGTGAGGACGGCTACACAATTAACCTAGTGACCTAAATGAAGGACAGCTCTTTTCCGTGTCCGCTGGATCAATTCCCTAAACAAATTCTGCCCAAGGTGCGCAGACCTTGACTGGAGCAGCTGAAATGGAAAACCATGCTATAGCAATCAATGTTAAGAAAGGAATCTGGACTGAAACAGAGCCATTCTGGCTCAAGAAAAGGCACTTAGAGAATTCTCACTCATCCATGCAGGAAGTTGCAAAATCAGGTTAAAAATAAACCTGTGGGAGATGAGCAACTACAAGCAGTGAAAAACAAGCATTTGGCTCCTGCATTTAAAATGCTAAACAAGCCCACCGAATGTATACCGACACATGAACAATCGCAGAACAATCGAAGAATGATGAACAGCTTGACTGTCATTCAACATATCTATCCAGCTAATATTTCAATCAACTTAATTTACCAATTATGGAACGGCACTCCCACAAAGAGAATATTCAGTTGATTTTCCTTAAAAACGCATGCCTGGCAGTCATACCTTTTTTACGAAGCTGGTACATAAACGCTGCACCATCCAAGCAAACACCTTCCCAGAGTTTTATTTTACAAATAAGTCGGAAAATATTCTTTAAAATAAAAAAGGGGGGAAAAAAAACATGGTCCTGAAAAGAAATTGCACATTAAGAACAAAACAAAATGAAATCTTGAACTTCAAATCAAGCATTCACAGCAATTGGATCTGTTCTGTTGGAAACATCTGCTTTAAACAGCTGTGGACCAAAAGCAGGTGACCGTCAGATGACATAAAGCCATTATGAAGCCCTTATAAAGCCCTTATGACGCCCTTATGAAGCCCTTATGAAGCCCTTACCCTCTGCGCTTTGGCAAGCTCTTCCTTCAACCTCTCATAACCTTTTTCTCTTACTTCCATCACAGAGGGGCTCCGGAGGCGGGACAGGCCCACAGGCTCCTCCCCCTCCTCAGCACTCATTGCCCCGCCCTCCCCCGACTCCGCCTCCGGCCGGGCGGAGACTGCCGAGGGGGCGGAGCCGGAGGACGAAGCCTGGACGTCCAGCCCCGGGACACTATGAAGGAGGGAATAGACAAGCCAACATTACAGTCTTCATCATGAGCACACAACAAGGCTAAGAGTTTAAAAAGTGCATTGGTCAGCAGAGGTAAGGATGTACTCGTGCTCGCGGAAGAAAACAAAACATGACTCATTGCCTTCCGCTGCCTTGCCCCAGGAAACCACCGTAACAACTAGTATTGATTATGTAAAGTACTGTTTGGAAGGCAGAAGGTTGATTGCCATGACGACTGAAAAAACTGCAGCTTACTGGCCAGCTCTAGAAATCTCTAGCTACTGCAATTCAGACAGTGTTGGATAAAGGTGTTAGAAGGGAACCAATTTTTATCATGACTGGGCCAGAGAGTGGGAATTTTAGGGGGCCCTCATGTAGGACCTAGTGCTACATTGGGGTCCTACCTGCCATTGTGAGGTTCCTTGTTTCCCAGGTGACCGGGAGTGGAGTAGACGGGCTGGGTGGGGAGCTGGTCGGCCCGGAGGGTGTTGGGGGGGCAGGCGCCGCCACTGTGGGTGCGGTACAGGGCGCCAGGCAGGGCGGCGTGTTTGGGCGCGCGCTGGTCCGCGTGGCCGTGGAGGTCAGGGGTGGTGGGCGACGCCAGGTTCACTTCATGGAAGCCTTCGAGGGGTTCGCTGGCCATAGCCCCGGAGTCATCATACACATCTCTGCACAGAGGGGCGGAGTCACACAGAGGAGCGGAGTCACAAATAGGCGGGGTCAGATCCAGGGCCCAGCGCCACATCGACAAACTTCAACGACATTAAACCAGCAAGGTGTGCCAGGACTGGTTTTGTCAAGAACGGTGTGGAAGAACTTGACTGGCCTGCACAGAGCCCTGAGCTCAACCTCATCCAACACTTTTGCCAGTGCTCATCTGGCTGAATGGAAGCAAATCCCTGCAGCAATGCTCCAAAGTCTAGCATAAAGCCTACCCAGAAGAGTAAAGGTTGTTTTAGCTGCAAAGGGTGGACCATGTCCATGTTAACGCACATAATTCTGGTTGAGATGTTGGACGTCAGGTGCCCGCATACTTTTGGCCATGTAGTGTAGTTGGTTTAACCCATGCATTAGCCAGTTCAGTTTTAAAACTGGGATACAACAAATTTAGGCTTCACCACAAATTGTGTAATTCGGCTTCCCCCCTGCCCGCCCCCCCATGTCACATGACCCAATAACTCAAGCGTGAAGCGGAAGAGGCGGATGACAGATGGGGTTAGCCGGACCTTTGAAAGCTCAAAAGACAGAGCCGTGTTTGTGTTGCTGAAAAGAAAAGAGCTCTTTCCCCCTAAGCTAGTCTACAAATAGCTCAGTAAAACGCTTTGTACACAACATGCGTCCCTCTCTGAGCAGCCATGACACTGCTTATCTGGGGATTATTCTGCATAACAGCAAACTGCGGAAAACGTACCATTCTGATCGACGTGTTTGTGTGAAGTCGAAACTTTCAACGCCAGCGAAAAAGCACCTGGAGCCTCTTCCGCTCAGAAGACAGTTTGTGTGGCCTTCCTGTTTCTCCTGTGGGAAAGACAAAGATGGAAGCGTTCCTTAGAATTTGAATTTTTCCCTCCTCGCCCAGTCTTGAACATCCAGTTGTGTTGATGAACTGGACGCATCTCTGCATCATCCTCCAACACATGGTGCCGCTCTCTTCATAGAGTTGCATGCGCCAGCTTAGCCCCGCCTACCATTTGAGCCCCGCCCACAATCTATGCCCCACTTATGAGCCCCGCCTACCAGTGGAGCTGCACTCTCCCTGTGCTGGGGGGGAACACCAACGACACGTAATGTACTTTGCCTCTACTGGAAAGGACAAGGCAACAGCCTGCTGCCCGTATTCAGAGAGAGTGAAAATCCTACAGGCCTGCCCCCCCCCCACCACCACTGCAGAATGATAAGATAATAGACACTTTTAAGGCAAGTCTCTGACAGCAGGGTGAGATTCGCACAGTGCGTTTCTATCGGCTCATGAAGGAACGAGCCAGACCTGCTCCAAAAGCACGCAGAGAGAGAGGGGGATTCTGGGACTGCAAACGACAAAACCATGAGATACACAGAGAGAGAGAGACAAAGAGGCTGAGAGATAGACAGAGACAGAGACTGCGCAAAGTCATGCAAAAAGTAATGCAAAACACTGAGGCACATCAGGCAGGGAAGGGAAGGCTCAGACCCACAGGGCCTGTTTGATGTTCAGAACTCACCACCACTCTGAGAACTGGCCGAAAAAACTCACTAAAGCACGGTTCTACCGTGTTCTACTGTGACCTCCTCACAGGATTGGCATGCAACCTATGACGACCAAGAGGCCTCGGTGGCCATGGAGACACACCAGTGTTCCAGCGCCGCCACTCATAAGAGAACACGCCCTCTCTCGCATTCCAAAGGTTGAGCAGAGGCGCAGCCGAGATGGACTGCACACCGCCAGGTGCGAACTGGCAGGAGCCCTGTGGGAGGAGCCTGCGGGAAGAGGCCCCGTCCATCAGGACGGATGCCACGGCGACGGCCAGGTGGCGGCACGGATTTCGAAAGCCCAGCAGGAGGCGCCGCAGGCAGCCATCAACCGAAACGTACCGCTTCCTTGACTTTCACTGCAGCCAACCTGGCAACCGGGCTTATCAGGATTTACAGCAGGAGGCGCTCGCAGCAGCCTGAAACGCACCACTTCATTTTCAGAACCCCTCTCACAGGTGCCAACCTGGCAACCGGGCTTATCAGGATTTACAGTCCAGCAGGAGGAGGAGGAGGAGTCTGATTTTCCTTTCCTTATTCTACACAAGACTTCCCTGCACAGAAAAATAGCCTAATTAAACACAGCTAAACCCAACCTGTAACACAGCACAACTGAGCGCGACTGAATAAAGCAGCATTTCACACAGCTGTACAACTGCTAAGCCAGCATAATGCACCGAGTGAAACCATCCTGGTACAGCTGACTCTTATATTTTAATAAAAGCTGTCAGAGTCTCAGTCCAGCGTGACTCAACAGTCCACGAGCACAAACTCCAGCCCCCTGCACCGTCAGCATTAAACAGCCAGTCCTCCGGTGCACAGGGGGGCGACAGATTCCTCACGCCCTTCCCAATGTCGCGGGGGAGCACGAGGACGTCCACGCCCTCCTCACACCACCGCGCCACGCCGCAGAACGCCACGGTAACGGCGGCTGAGCGCAGCGGGATGGCGGGACCGCGGGTACAAGGGGGGGGGGGAGGAGGACGTGGCTACAGTTACTTTTTTAATCTGCACAGGCATTCCACAAGCTGGAGGGGAGGAGGGTGTGTGTGTGTGTGTGTTTTAGGGCAGCTAGCCCCATCTGTCCCAGAATGCTGAGCTAGGTGGCTGGCCGGCGGGAAGGGGGGGAAAGGGAACAACGCACATCGATCTGTCAGGGGAAGACAGATTACAGCCCCCCCCCCGCACCGAGCTGCAGCCACCGGGAGGGTGTTAGAGTTAAAGTGCTAACAGAACCCCCTCCCCCCCCCCCCCCAAAGCACCCTGTTGTAAAAGGCTGTAAGGGTGTACAGTGGAGGACGCTTGAGCCAAAGCAAACATTATAAACCGTATTTTATACAGACCGTACTCACACTGCTCACTCGCTGTAAAAACCTCGCCCGCTTTCCACAGCGACAAACGGGCAGGCCCAGGTTCCAGGTGTTTTTCCAGAAAGCCATTCCGGAAAAAGCGGGAAAACCACAAGATGTAAAACAGCAGCACTTGAGCCCAGTAGCTGATGCTAACTAAATCAGGGCGGTGGACAGTGATGGCTTATTCACCACCCAGGCACACCTGCCCCAAGAGGGAAGCCATTTTACCAGTTTTTATTAACCTGTAAAACAATGTGAACGATAGTAAAACGCAGCTAAGGGTCACTATGGGCAGTAAAACACAGCTGAGGCTTATTATGGACAGTAAAACACAGCTGAGGCTTGCTATGGGCAAGAGGGGATTCTATTGCAAAAGTGCTTCTGGCGCATGTCAGTTCCCCATGCAGTCTGTCGCCTGACGAGAGCGGACAGGCTGAAAGGTACACCTGTGCACAGCACCTGCGGAGCCTCTGATGAAACCGGGCTCCTCGGTTCCCTTGGGAACGAGCCCCGGTGTCCATGGCAACGCCGGTCCCTTCCCCCACACGCGGAGCGACCGGATACCTCGTTGGCGCGGGCAGGGGGTCAGTTACGGCGCGGCGCCCGCGTGTCCTAGTTCTCTAAGTTCTCAGAGCGACGACCGCCAAGTCTGGCCGACCTTTCAACTTCTTACAGCGGTCGCTGTTCTGTGGCGACGTTCGGACACGTTACCCGCATCTGTTACGCTTGTGTGCTATACTGTCACATGGTCAGGACAGTAATAACGGTCTGTCCCCTCCCGCACTACACGGCTACACACTGTGCTTCGGCTTCTGCGAGTTCACTGGACACTTGATACCGGGAGTCTCGTGTCTCATTAAATATTGAGTCCTCCACGATCAACAGCTGGTCCTGCACTTCAGTAACACAGTGACTTCATTCAGCTTCGCACACAAGCCCCACCCCCCTGTCTCTCACTCTCTCTCTCCCTCTCTGAGCCTCTCTCTCTCTCTCTCGCTCTCTCTCTGTGCCTTTCTCCCTCCCCCTCTCTCTCTTCGCTCTCTCATGCAAATGGTTGCAGCTCCACAATTCTCCATACCTCCTATACAATTTCACAGACCATCAAAGTACTGGTGTAGCGAAAAGCAGACGACCCTTTCACTTCAGTGCCCACAGATTCCAGGCAATTGACATTAATGGCACTTCTTACTGGCAACAGAAACGCATCTTGGGGTACCAGCAAAGTACCCCTTCATGCAGAGCACACAGCTGGCGGTTTTTAAATCGCAGAAGCTCGAAAGAGAGAAGTGAACGTGAAAGGAGAGCTGGAGAATTCCGGGAGACTGGAAACGCGAGTCGCGCTCCGGGTCGCGATTGCTATCGATCCGTCACATGCTCGGGGAAACAGAGCCGGCGGTCACAACCGCCGCCGGCTTCAATAATCCGAGGATTATCCCCAGTCACATGACGCACAACCGCCAAACACACACTTCTCTCAGCCCCCCGAAAGCCATTTCCAGAGATTCCTAAAGAATTCATGCTCAAACACACTTGACTGCCCCTAGCTTTGAGGACACAAGCCCTGCTGTAATTCTGCCAGTGTAACAGCGTCACCCTGCTTTTGAATTTGGCAGTTATTTTTAACAATTACTCAAGAAATTCAGGGAAGTGTGTATGTTCTCATTGACGCAGGTCCTTTCCACTGTTTACAGTGACACGGCCAGTGGCAGGTGCGATGGGCCTACACACCTTTCACAAGTCCCCCCTCACTTCACCCTTTCTTTTGCTCGCTCTTTTTCATCCCTCCTTCTCCACAGCGCTCGCTCTCTCGTGTGCTGAAATAAGCAGGAGCGCTCGTACGGCTTGCCTGACGTGTTCAGTCAGACTGGAAAAAAGGCCAACGGATGGAACAGCGGGGGGGGGTCTACTCTCCGGTCGGGGGCCTGCTGACTTCGCCTCACGTGCTCCTCCGGTGGGCGACCCCCATCCGTTCCGCGTCGCCGCCATTTCCCTGCAGGAGCGGCGAACTGCGCTCCCCGACCCACGCCGGGCACCGCGCCGCTGGGCCGGCCCCACCCCCCGCCACGTCGCTTGCCATCTCACGGCATGCCGCGGTGCATTGCGCTCACCGACCGCGAAGGGCACAGTGGTGCGCCCCCCCCCCCCCCCGGGGAAACTCTGCCGCTGAACGGCCATTCAAAGAGGCGAATTTGGCCAAGGAAGCTGTTGCGCTAACATTAGCCACTTGTTATTACCTTGTAAATGGCCTTCAGAGGCTAATCTTGAAAATTGGATACTTGTAGTGCCGCGGAATGGGGCTCGTGCATCTCCCTAAAGCAGGGAATCCATTTTCCAAATCATGCACAGCAGGCCTACCCGGCTCACCGACATCCATCTCTTTGTAATTTCCTAGCGGTAACAGAAAGTCATTTGGGGCGAAACACAATGATAAATGGTGGCTGTTCAAGCAGTGCTGTAACAAAGCTAATTTACTGTTTTTCTATGTCCATTTATATGTAATTCTAATCCTCCTCTGAACGCCAGTTTGACCTCCGGCTCAAGCACTCTTTCCATCTCCTCACCCACGGGAACAAACACCGAGTGGCTGGGCAATGCAAATTTTTCAAGCACGGTCAGGTACTATCCATTGAGCATACATGCCAAATCAGAAACCCAGCGATACACTCACTCCACAGCACAGAGCCCGGTTAACAGGCTAGCACTACCTTTTACACTCACTCCACAGCACAGGGCCAGGCTAACAGGCTAACACTACCTTTAACACTCACTCCACAGCACAGAGCCAAGCTAACAGGCTAACACTACCTTTAACACTCACTCCACAGCACAGAGCCAAGCTAACAGGCTAACACTACCTTTAACACTCACTCCACGCCACAGAGCACGGCTAACAGGCTAGCACTACCTTCTACACTGACCCGACATCATAGAGCCAGGCTAACAGTACCCTCTTCATTCACTGCATGCCACAGAGCTCGGCTAACAGGTTAACAGCACCCTCTACGCTCCCTCCACCGCATATAGTGAGGATAACAGGCTAACAGTACTACATCTTCTTCAGTGCACGTGACTCCAGCCCTCTTTGGCAACGCTACGGCACCAGCTGTCCAAATGCGTCACATGACACCGGCTATCGGTCTTATCGCTGCATCACCGGGCCCGCTGCAGATCCCTATCCTTAAAAAACAAAAAGCACAGAACAGTGCGATAGCGCTACACACGAACACGCTCTCTCGGATGCACGGCTAATCTTGTTTTTGTTTAGTTTGAGCGGCTCTACTCTCATTTTATGTTTGTTCTCTGATTTGGAGAGCGGTGCCAGGGCTGCAGCGCTCTCTCTCTCTCTCCCTGCCGGGGGGAAGCTCTCTCTCTCTCTCTCTCTCTCTCTCTCTCTCTCTCTCTCTCGCTGCAGGAGAGGGGAGCACTGCCAATGCTCTGAAGCACGCTAGGCTAAGCGCTGGTCTCCATGACGCCCCGCAGCCCCCCGGCCCAGCGACGTGGTCACTGCTCCCAACACGCGGCCGCCGCCCCTCGAACCAACAGACTGCAGGGGCCCGAGCCATAGGAGGAGATGCTGTGGCCAATCACGGTCTCCCAGCAGCACTGCGGCCAATCACGCGGCCAATCATGGTCTCCCAGCAGCACTGCGCCCAAAATCCCTACCCTTTCACCATCTTCATCTTCATCACCACCAAATCAAAGTACGAATGCATGCGACTATATTCAATTCCCATTTCTTTGACCACAAGATTAAAGAACACACTCTCTGATGATGGATGATAATGGCTAACTGACCTCCACTATCCCAGAAACCCAAGAGCAGAAAGGCCTCCCCTCCAGATTAAAGGCTCTACGGGATGGGGGGGGGGGATGGTGCTGATAATGGATCTGCCAAAAAATCCATGGCGAATCAATAGGAAATTATACGCTATCGATTAGCCATATTTTATCAGTCTGTCCCTCGCGCACAGGCCCAACCCAGCCCATTGCCCTCCACTTGAAGTGTCAGCGAACGTGATTTAACCCAACGGCGAGCTGAGAGAGGGCGATAAATTAAAGTCCGCTCGACCGAGGAGGCCTTGCGAAGGGCGGCCCGGCGGCCAGACCCGCGGCGCAGCATTCCCGAAACGCCGCCGCGACTCTTCTGAGAAGGAAAGATCGTCGTTTTTTTTTTTTTTAAGCTTCGCACCGAAATCGGTAACGGCAACGCCCACGGCGAGTCGGTTCCGCGTAATCTCCGAACAATTCGGAGCAGGAGCGAGTGACGCACGCTACTAAATATTTTCATGATACGGCGCGTCTAATCTCTTCAGATGATCGCTGTGAACAAAGCTATTTTTTTGAAGGCGCATTACGGTTCATTTGAATTGTGTGCGCGTGTGTGTGCTCCGCAACACAAGTTGGTGCAACAAGCAAAAGTGATCACGCAGCAATAGCAGGCAACAGCACACGCGTTTAGTGCGGCAAGAACGGCTCCTGCGCATGAACTCTAATGCAGCCTGCATTTCATG
Source organism: Anguilla japonica (assembly GCA_025169545.1). Classification (NCBI taxonomy): domain Eukaryota; kingdom Metazoa; phylum Chordata; class Actinopteri; order Anguilliformes; family Anguillidae; genus Anguilla; species Anguilla japonica. Next base: position 11,780,628 of record CM045901.1, on the reverse strand, counting down.
TCTGACCAGACCAGGCCAGACCAGACCATACAAAAAAAAAAAAACAAGCACAGGATCCTTGAAACCATATTACACCAGCCAATCAGGTGCAGAGAATATACCACCCACCCTTGGCTGCCTGAGACTACTTCAAAAAAACACACCGTCTGTTCGAGGAGGATCTCCGCTTTCTACGCCAAGTTCAGGTTCAACCGTCGGTTATCGGAGCTGGAGCGACCGAACCAGTTTCCGTTTTTTTTTTGTTTGTTACGGTAAACAGCTGTATACTGTAAACTCAGGACGATACGGTGCGCAATGAGAGAACCGTGCAAGTGTACCAGGCCTGAAGGCAACGTTTGAAAAAGCACTTAGCGTGTTTGGCAAGGTCAGGGTAAGAAGATTAGGATCCAGACAGTGGTGGACTGTTCTGGGAGGGTCACATGACTCTCGGTAAGGAGACAGAGCTCCTTACTGAATGCTGCTACACAGCCCCTTACTAAACCCTGTTTATGCACTGCACAGCTACCCTACTGGGGGCAGCTGGGGTAAGGGCGCCCTGTCCGTGCGGTCTTAACTTGCGTCGGAGCGGTCGAACAGAAATACGCTGCCCGTCTATAATTCATTTATGAATGTGTGTGTGTGAGCCGGAGCCGGCCCCAGCGCGCGTGACCGCGTGAGGTGGAAACAACAACACATTCAAATCAGGCGGCGCAGCTCAGGCCAGAAAGCCCAGGAGAGCGTTCGGCCCCGGGCCTTCAGGAGAAGCCCGGAAATAACACTGCAGAGCCGGAGCCCCCCTCCACTGACACACATCACAGGGCAGGGACACATTGAGTGGGGGTCACTAACACAGGCTGCAACAGGCCATACCATTCAACGAAAAATAATGTTAGCCTTGTGCTAGCTCTGCGCTATCCTGCATTAGCCCTGCACTAGCCCTGCGCTAGCCCTGCATTAGCTCTGCACTAGACCTGCATTAGCCCTGTGCTAGACCTGTGCTAGCCCAGTACAGTATGTGAGTAACTCTGCTTTTTTATTTTTTTATTTTTGGGGAAAACATTTTTGTTGGGATTTCCCCTTCGCAAAAAATGAAATCCTGGAGAAAAAAATGATGTACTACTGCAGGAATGAAACTAACTCCCATTCCTTAGCAGTATGAGCCACTCCGGGTACTGCTAAAAACACATCTGTGCACTGAGGGGGGAAGGTGCATTTTGGCCTTAAGTTCTGGTGGCCTTTTGGCTCCCAGTTCTGGTGGGCTGCAGGGTCTGCAGTTTTTTTTTTTTTTTCTGCGTCTCTTAGCAACCAGTTCAACTGGAGAGGTGAGTTAACGAGTTAGCCAGGTGAGGCCAGTTAACAGAGAGGCCGACTGCTGATCAATTATGTGCTGAGTTTGCATTAGAAATGCTGCTGTTTCCACAGCATACTGGACTGGTGGTGCTCTCAAACAAACACCTTCCCCTCTCAACATTTGTTTGTTTTCTAATAAATATAAATTAATTTCAAGCTCCAGCCAAGGTCACATCCTATGTGAAAAAAACAGTATACTTCAGCATTCTTATAGTATAATTACATAAACCTGAATGATACTTTAAGTACGAATCGTATAATTCAGCATGCTATTTTTTTTTTTACATGGATGTTACACTTGCAAGGTAAACTGTGGATTTCTGCTAAGAGAACAGCCCGCAGCGTTCTTATAAAACGCAGTGGACCTACGTTGACTTGCAATCTCACAAAACGTCAGACAGAAAGAATGTTAAAAATGCCAGTTACAAACAATGAGGAGTTTATTATGCACACCGGCTAGGAGCACGCCCAAGACTCGGAGAGAGATCGCGTAACACCGTCTAAATCGAGCAGCCTGTTATTAGGCACTGTCACCGACGGTAGAGTCGGCTCGCATTTTAAAAAAATCGCTGCTCACAACAGGCCCAGGAGTCTGGACGGTTTGCACTCGGTCGGTCGGTCGGACCGGATGCCAAGCATTCTCCCCGGGAGCAAATTCGATAATGCGACCGGGCGGAAATCACGAGAACGATGCGATGAAGGCTGATCCGGTTAGTCGGCTCTCAGCGAGCGCGTCCGCCCCGCATGAAAACGCCAGTCAGACAGAACATACAGAATTATCACACGTCTGACTGACTGCACTCCAGGGCAGAGACACGGACACACAGACAGAGAGGGAAAACGCTGTTAAAACAATGGATGTGCTATGGAATTCACACAATATTGGAGCCTGGGGTTTACATGCAATTACACATGAGCACACACACACACACACACACACCCCTCTCCTCCTCTACTACCCCTTCTCCTCCACCCTCACACATCCACCAACTCTACCTCCAACCACTCTTCCTCCACCTCCAGCTCCCTACAGCCCCTCTCCTCCTCTACTCCCCCTTCTCCTTCAACACCTCCCCCCTCTACCCCCCCTCCATTTCCAACAACCCTTCCTCCACCTCCACCCCCTCCCCCTCCTCTACTTTCCCTCCAGCATGTCCCCCTTCTAACCCCCCTCCATCTCCAACTCCGAACCCCCCCCCCCCCCCCCCCCCAATCATGAAGCTGATGATGTAACAGGCACCCTTTGCGAGGAGCACACACACAGAGGCTCCCTCGCTCAGCCCTATCGCTCCGGTCCCAGTCACAATAGGGCCGCTCTCGCATTTCACTGCTGTCCCCCGGTACGATCATCCGTCCCGTCACCGGCTCCTCATTTAAGACCGAGGGGGGGAGGAAGGGGGTACAAGCCACGGAACACCCAAGATCCAAAAAACCGCAGGCCAGCTTGCGTCCCGGGTTCCAAAAACGCCCCCGAGCATGAACTTTAACACAACGTCTCGGGACGCAGGGGCTATTATCATTTTCTAATGGTCAGCCCCATGATTCTGATGCACTCATGCAGTGACAGTGGAGGTTTAAGTGGAACAAGTCATTCATTAAATTTTGCAGTTCAATGGAACGCACAAAAGCTGAACCCAATTTGGTTAAATATTGGCCAGGCTTTGCCTGATGATGGTGAGGTATTAGAGGTTTTTTTTTTTTTTTAGACCACACAGACCACTGCATTATTCACGCACAAGATTAAGTGCACGCCATCCACACATTAGCTAGGGTCTAATGCAAAAAGAACTAGCAAATTAAGCATGCAATATGACATGACAATTTCAACAGAAGTACATTTGTGCACTTTAATGCATGCAAAAATATATGCACAAAACGTGAAATGCTGTGCATGAAGAGGGTTACAGTGACAATACAAAAGCTGTGCATGAATTGGCACTGGTAACCAATGAAATGTCCACAGTAGCTACTGCTGCTCAATAATGGGTCAAGCGTGTCAAACGTTGAGCTAATTCGGTTCAAATTTAAAATGCATCCAAATTAAAACAGATGATACACGCATTGAATTTAATTTATAAATGGTGATAAATATACGCTATATGCGTTTGCAGCAGGTCAACACGACCCTTTCGCTGGCCCCACTCAATCCCCTGCGTTCTCAGCTTTCCTGTACAATAGCACGACTCATTGGGTATTTAAAGAGCTGCCACGCCTTCGCATGTCATACCGAGGTCTATTTACCTTGTATTTGTATGTACCACGGACATGCTCTAGGTCAGTGGCAGTGCCCACATTTGGACTTATATTCGTACTATAGTGACGATCTGGTAGAACGTAGTCTGGTAACACAACCCTGACATAAAGATAACCGGTCAGCTAGAGGCTATTCAATGTCACATTAAAGAATTAGGCAGCCAGCTAGCTAATCCTTTACTAGCCCAGTTTAATTCATGAACACGAGGAGACGTCATCGGATGTATTGCTGGAATCTCCATTTACAGAGATAACATTTGTAGCCATCTCAAAAGCAATCACTTTGGTTTTTACTGGTAAATCAGTAGCATTATAAAAGTAGCTTCCTAACGTTAGCGAGCCTGATAGCTACATCTGACTTGCGCTACGTAAAGCTAGGTAGCTCGTTACACTCCATTATAGCCTATCTAAATGTTATTTGACTACCTGTTTGGGGTCTTTAGTACTCCAGTGTAAGTTAACGCAATACCACATTCGGCTAATATATACGGGTATGTATTGAAATGATCACCAACTGACAAACTGCTATATGCAGCTAGTTAACTTGTATTTTCAAAAAACCTAAGCATTAATTTTCTCTCCATGTCCTTAATCACATTTCTGGATTATACTGCAAACAAGCTTGCTTGTTATTTAGCTGTAGCTAAAAATGAAGCGTGTTAACTCACCGATTATGGGCCAGGATGTATTAAATTACACCACAGCCTCTTGGAAGTACGAGAAATCACATGCAAAAAAAAAAAATCTTCCAAATGATATTCAGTGTAACCACCGGCTCTCCTTCCTGGCTAGCCGTGAATGGAAGGGTTTGTACCTACGGCTTCTAGTGAGCTCTATGAGCTCAGCTAACTCCACCACTTCAGAATGAAAGAAGCGCCTGTCCACTACGCTACACCTGCGTTTTCCCTGTATCCGCTACTAGCTGTGTAATAAGCTAGATCCAGAGGGACACCGGTTTACTCACGCATGCGCACATACGTCCTTTAACCTCACGTCAACGCCAACAGTTTATTTCATGCTAAATCGGACTAGCGGGTGTGTAGTGTTACCCCAATTTTACAAATTAACGGGCAGCCAGCACCCCGCAGCTACACAGCACTGAGAATTTTGCTCTTGCAATTGTATGTGTACCAGTTCTCAGAATTAGTAGTAGGTCAGACTTATAAGACGAACATTACTCATTTGTCTACTGTCAAAACATTTCTAATCAAAATGTAAGGTATAGGCTACAGAGGATAAGCAGGCATAATATAATGTTACAAGTTCCCGACAGGGATAGCATGATTTTTTGTATATTAAGAGGCTTTTTTCAATACATACATTATTCAATGATGTTACATTGATACACATTGTTTGCATTATAGCGCCGACTACAGGACAATACGTGTACGATATGAGCGCACTTTTTCCGGGAGAGTGCGTCTGGTGCGTGAAAATGATTAAAATAAATCGAAATGCATCCCACATATGTAACAAATGCGATTTTTAAAATACTTTCAGTGTGCAGTGTGCAGCAGAAGCTATATAAAGGACGAGGCATATTCTTTTTCAGTTCATGAATTCTGAAATGTTGTGCTATGTAATACATGCGGTGCTGTGGCAAGAAAATAATGTTCCCCTCAGCCATACCAGGGCAAATTCCATCTCTGTGTATTTAAATTATAACATTGGTGTCATGCAAGTAAGGCTTTAACAAAATCACAACTGAATGATAATAAATTTAGTTCAGAACCAACGAGTTCCTTTGGACCAACATTTTCATGTGATTTCCAATGTGTCCAGTGATTGGTCATATTACTGAAACAACGAATAAGACATTAAACAGTACATTTAGTAAAGTAATTTTTGCTGTTGGATTTCTTTGACATTAATGTTCAAGATGTCTTCAGTTGATAGATCGAATGATTACATTTGAACTGAGACCTATTTATTCTCTCTCTCTCTCTCTCTCTCTCTCTCTCTCTCTCTCTCTCTCTCTCTCTCTCTCTCTCTCTCTCTCTCTCACACACACACACACACACACACACACACACACTTTGCCTCGGTGATCATTGTTCAAAAGCTGGGGTTCTCTTAGTTTTGGGGGTTTTCTGCGACTAGAAGTAATTCTGTACATGCACGATATGGTCTGGCGAGTCCACTGGAGGACCCTGCAGTTTACAGTCGTGTGCCCAAGGTCAACAAGTAGTTGCAAGTAAATTTAGCAAGAGCAATCTCAGCAAATGTTTTGTGCGTTCGTTCCATGGCACGGGCACACATCTCTTCGTGCTCGTAATGTTGGCAATAACAGAACGCTAAATCCAGCAGCCTAAGCCGTCACTCCTGAGGGTTCACACTTGACTCATCACCTTGGAAATACAACAGCGCGCGCTTTGTGATGTAGGCTGTTCAGGTAAGGGGGAATATATTTTTAAAAATACATATAATATACATAACACACGCACATCTCTGTCAGTGGTCAAAGGTGTGCGAATATTTGTATGATAAAAATAAATCAAATAGGCTATCCTGTGTTGCAATATCAACTATTGATCCTCAGCCGGAACAACGGCACTATAAAAACGGATTGAGTTGAGATCCGACAGCCTACTCTATTATGACTATTTGATTATTTCTGACTGCGTTCAAATAATTCAAACCGAATGGCTTTATTTTTTACAGTAACTGAAGATGACGGTGACTTACTCCAGTAAGGTTGCCAATGCTACCTTCTTCGGTTTTCATAGATTATTGCTCCGTTGGAAAGGCAGTATCTACAAACTTCTCTACCGAGAGTTTATCGTGTTCGCTGTTTTGTACAGTCTGCTAAGCATCGTCTACAGGTAGCGGACAATTTATCTTACCTGTATGTCTGTGTTTTGCATTTGGGCTCTGACTGTCACGGGTGTAATAACAAGAGGCTGATGTTGGTCGGGGAATGATCATACCTATTTTACAAAAGACGCATGTTCATTACAATGGCCCGTACAAGCTCAAGACTTTGGTTCTAATGCTGCAATGTACAAAACACATTTTATTTGTGATAACGTGTTTAAATTTTTTTTATCTATTTGAGGTCTCTGTGATAACCAGTTTTGCATGCAGGCCTCCTTTATCAGTGTCATTAAAAACTACATCATCAACAACAACAAAAAAACCCAATTATTTTTATGTCTTCGGAGATATGAAATGAATTATTAATATGGGATGTGAAAATTAATTGCCAATGAATAATTTGAATGTAGTATTTATTGGCTCTTCAATATACAAATACTAGGCTACTTGAGTTTAGCAAACTTGAGTTCAGATGGAAATAATTCATTTACAGTATTTCCATCATCGGTTTTATTTAATTCAAAATATAACATTATTTTGCTTACATGCATTCCCTTGCGGTTCATGGTTTAAATATTGTGATAACCTGTGCAGGGTCAGCTGTAGGCTGTGTAACGGTACATTTCCTGGTGGACTTACTGGCAAATGTAATTATAGGGGATTTGTAACTTCGCAGTAAAATCATATACTGTACTTCAAGGGCCTCAGCATACACTTATGTTACAGCCTACTTGTCAATCTGGGTTTGAAATTTATAAACTATACATTTTTGTGTTAATAATGGAAACCTTCATATTCATGTTCTATAATATGCATGTTTAAGTTGGGGTAAAATTTACTGAAATTAGGACAAACTTAAGTTTTTGTTTGTTTATTTGTTTACTCCACTGTGTTTGTATGCTGTTTTGATAATAAGCAGCATACATCACGATTATCCACACACGAGAAAATAAGTTAACCGCATCCCTCTATCTCTCTTCCCCAAAGGCTCGTTCTTTCAGACGCGCAAAAACGATACTTTGAAAAGTTGTCGCTATATTGTGATAGATATGCGGAGCAAATCCCGGTGACGTTCGTGCTGGGTAAGTTGACCGTCTCGCAGGCCGAGGCACGCCGAAACTTCCGCCTGAGGGCTGAGCCGACCAAGCTCGATGACGCTGTGCGCCTGTAACTGTGCTGGTGGGCGCACGAGGCTGCTTTAGGGTCTGTCCAAGCAGGATTTCCTACAGCTGTTCTCTGGCTTTTGCTTTCCAGTCTGAATCCTCCTTTTGCGTGGCCTGTGCTTGTGAGGACAGTGGTTGGGGTTCAGCAAGCTCACCAATTGTTCTCAGCAGGGCTGCTGGGTGGCTCATTCGATAAGTCACTGGTTCTCAATCTTGGTCCTGGGGGCGCTTGTGCATGCTGGGTTTTGCTACAGCCAATCCCTTGTTTAAGGTTGTTGAACACATGTTAAGCTTGTTGTCACAATACAGGTTTGGGCCCTTGTCATTTGCTTAGCCTTATCTACCAAATGGTTAATTTTAATCAGCATAGTGTGTCCATGAAATTGACATATGACAATTGCATAAATGCTCTATACAAATTTATATTGAGTAGCCTACTTTTGATTGGTTGATTGGTTCAGTCCATAGGTTACAGTGTGGGATTTTTTCCTGGGATGGGGGAGGTGGGGGGGGGGGGTCATATTAGTTCAGCAGACACAGTCATCAGAGAGCAAAATAGTCAGTCTGCTCCGGGGTTCACTTTAATCCATTAAAATGAAAGGAAATCGTTAAGCAGGAGATATAAAAGCACAGCCAGTGGGAGGACTGCCGCTCCATCCTGGCTGACATCCAGCAGAGAAATGGCAGCTCCGGCAATGGCTTCCTTTGGCAAAGCACCTGGGTCACCTGACCAGGGCCCGGTTTGTGCTCAGCACTGACGTATGGTCTAAAGCCAACCCGGGAGCCCCTGGGGGCAAGTGGGCATAGGGTGGGTCCCAAAATTTCAAAAAGAAAAAACCGTATCTACAGAAACCGAACTTTGTGTCCTCCCTCCCTCCGGTGTCCCAGTATTGGAGGAGACGAGCGAAGCGCACAGAACTGAATCGGCGAACCGGCTTCAAACTCGTCTCCTTCCCTCCTTTCCTCCACATACTTCCGGGTAGGAGACGAGCGGTAGTGTGGGAGGGGAGGAAATTAATCAGCATAATCCATCAGCTGGAGTTCAAAAGAGGACCAAAATGTTAGCTTTGCAGCTTGGTGGGCTGGGCTCTGCTTCGGGTTTTGCGTGTCACTGTGTGTGATGGGTGTGCTGCATGGTGCTGTAGCTTCTTGTGCCCTGCTGGGGGGTGACCTGTACCAACCCCTATTCCCCCCTCCCCTTCATATTTAACCCTGCACACGCCACCGTAATGTGTGTCTAACCCGAGGCTCTCTGATCTGAAAAGGGGTGTGGCTGCAGGGTTTTCTTTTAGCCCCAAGCACTAAGCCCCACCCATTCTACTTACCAAAGGTCTTAATTAGTTAATTAATTGGATCGGGTGTCACAGTGCCGGAATAAAACACAAAACTGCAGCTACAGCGGCTGTTTTCTACTGGACAGCCCTGGTCTAACCTGTCAGGCCTGCAGGCTCTACAGGGCATCTGTTCCCCCTCTCTGCTGGGCCAGGGCAGTACTGTCCCACAGTACTGATCCAGCACCTGAAGCTGCGGTCCCCACCTCAAACCCAACTATTCTGTGCAACACACCGAGGTGGAAAATCCAGGTCCAGAAAGTGAAAGTCCTCCCCGTATTTTGTTCCAGTCACCTGGATTAGCTAATTAGCACAGTCCTTCAACTGGCTGAGTTCACGGGTGGAAGAAATACATGGCAGGGATTTTATTTCTGACCCCTGGACTTCCCGCCTCTGGCCACAACCAAAAAAAGCTAAAAGGGGTCTCCTCCCTTCCGCAGGCTTCTATGTGACGCTGGTGGTGAACCGCTGGTGGAACCAGTTTGTGAACCTGCCGTGGCCGGACCGGCTGATGTACCTCATCTCCAGCTGCGTGCACGGGCGCGACGAGCAGGGCCGCCTGCTGCGGCGGACGCTCATGCGCTACGTCAACCTCACCTCCCTGCTCATCTTCCGCTCCGTCAGCACCGCCGTCTGCAAGCGCTTCCCCACCATGGACCACGTGGTGGAGGCAGGTAGGGTCGGGGGCCGGGGGACGGGGTCGGGAGGGGGAGGCGGGGAGAGGCTGAAAACCAGCAGCTCTTGGCCCTTAAGGACTGTGATTTCAGTGACAGGGATAGTGGGTGGGGCGTGGGTTTTGGATGGTGGCCCATAGGTGGGGAAGCTTAGGGTGTTATACTGTATATTTTGCATTATACAACTTTTTCTACATTCAAATCTGACACAGCCAGGGAAAGCATTGGCAGAGAGGAAGCTCTTCTACCATGCGACGCTAATTCGAGGTCACTTCCTGTCCCCCTTTGGGGAGCCGGTCCTTAATCCCTTATGGCCAAGAGAGCACTCTGTTATGAATCGGCCACTGCCCGGTTCCTCTTCAGCCCTCACGTGGGGGGGGGGCAGTTCGCTGGCAGGGGGCTCTGGGTCGTCTCGGTTACGCCGTCCCAGTCATGTGTCACGCTCGCCTACCCCACAGCAGGATTAACTATAAATATCGTCTTGGGTAAATGACCGAGCGCGGCTAATCCGTCAGCGCCCAGGACATGCAGGTGGCATCATTATTTCCAGCTCACCAGTGTTTAATGGGTATCCAGTCGTCCGTGGCAACCGGTATCAAGTATAGCCGTGGGGACTGGGTCCCTGTCTTCCTCCACGGTTTGATTTATTTGTTTTCCTCGGTTTGCTGGAACACGACAATGGACAATGTAACCAGCACCTACTGAATCAATACAACCTGATTTGTGTCAACGTTATGTGCGCCAGAATTTAGCTTTGTTGCTAAATAGCCAGATTGAGCTACACAGTTTGTTTTTCTTTCTTCATGGCAGGTTCTTCCCTTGGATTTTAAATGCAGTGGACAAGCATTCAAAGGTGACAAACTGTGTTCTGTTATTTCAACTTTATGGGGATATAAGTAAGAAATGACAATGAACATGTTGTGCAGGAGGCTATTCCAAATTGACAGGGGGCGCTGGAACTGTTCACTGTGAATTTTGGGGATAAGTGAAATGGTGTTGAATGTTGGAACTGTACGAAAAATTTGTCCTGGACTGGGCAACAGTCCAAAATGTGAACCATCGTACTGTGAAGCGGAAGCTTTGATGAGTAGCACAACAGAATGCTCTCCATGGAAACAGCTCTGTGATTGACAGGCCCCACAGAAACGTGTCTCGCTCTCATGCCCTCACAGGCTTCATGACTGCAGAGGAGAGGAAGACCTTTGAAAACCTCAAGTCCCCTCACCTCAAGTACTGGGTGCCTGTGGTGTGGTTCACTAACCTGGCCTCCAAAGCCAGGAAGGAGGGTCGCATCCAGGACAGTGTGGATCTGCAGACCATCCTCAAATGTGAGTCTGCAAAACAGCCAATCACCTTCACCTGCAGCACAGCCAATCACCTTCAGGTGCAGCCTAGCCAATCACCTTCAGCTGCAGCACAGCCAATCACCTTCAGCTGCAGCCTAACCAATCACCTTCAGCCGCAGCACAGCCAGTCACAATGGGGTCCATCTTTTACTATTTTAGACTGACAACAGCACTGTGCGGCCCTGATCAGTGTTAAACTGCAGCATGCCTCATGTTTGCGTCCCTAGACCACAGAGCTGCATGACAACTGGAACAGCTAATCCAGGTAATAACCTATTTGGATAGCTATTCCTGTTATTACACAGTTCTGTGGTCTTAGGGTTTAAGCCCAAGGTTTAAACTCCAGCTAAATATGCCGCAGTTGACCCAGAGAGCTAAAGTAAGTGGGGTGACACTCTGTATGTTCACTTGAAGCAGAACTTGTCACGTGTCGGTCTCTGACAATAATGATCATGTTCAGAGGGAGTGAGAGTAAGGTAGATAAGAGAAACTGACAAACAGATGGTGGGACCAAGATCATGCATGTTCTCATTTTACTTATGACAACAGCAAGGTCAACTCTAGTTGTGTCTTACATTTTGTTTTACTCTGTGTGTCCTACATTTTGTTTTATGGTGATTCAGGAAATGAACCATTTCAGGACGTGGTGCTCCACTCTGTTTGGCTATGACTGGGTGGGCATCCCGCTGGTCTACACGCAGGTAAGAATGCAGCCTGCATATGTCTCATTCAGTTCTAGTCCCCACCGCCAAAGGTCAAGAGCACACCAAGAACAAGGACCAATCAGGAGCCATTAAAAATGAGTGACATCACAAAGCCAGATGCACTGCCGTGTCTGATTCACGGTGTTCTAACAGACAGTGCCTTTCCCCCTTTTACGGAGCGCGCTCAGTGCCAGCCAGCTGCATATAGCCTGCGTTACGCACCTCATACCTGGCATTCACCTGCTATTTACATCACCAGACATGCCAACTATCTGACCACAGGGAAGGCCAGTACAGCAGATCCACGGCCGTTCATACACGGGAACACTATGACTGTAAGGGTCACAGAGACACAGCTACAGTCTGGGGTTAACATGAGGGTGAAAAAAAACAACATGGCTGACTTCAAGGGTAGAATGTACGCAGATACTGTATGCTGCAGACTGGAGAGGGGGCGGGGCCTGGTCTTGGGGGGTGGGGCTTGGCCTGGAGAAGGGGTAATGACGAGCCAAGCCTGCATAGTGTTAAATTAGCACAATGAGGGTTTGGTTCGTTATCATTCGCAAAGCAATTCACCTCAGTCTTTAATTTGACCAGATAAAAACTTTTTTTTGCCTCTTTTTACGTAATGAAATATAGCACAGTGAATATGTGGGACTTATTCTTTATGGCATGCATAACTATTTCTGACACAGTGTCACTTAAAAGGGTAAATAATCCCTCAAAACATGACAAGTGTAATTAATAAAAAAGAAAGCTTATTAAAATTGTGCAATTGCAAAAAAAGTAATAAAATAAATATGAGAAGTGTAATTAATAAAAAAGAAAGCTTGTTAAAATTGTGGGATTGCAACTGTGGTTGGAAGGGAACCCCAGCATGCACAGGGGTCCCCCTGTTTGAGATCAGATGCTTTGACTCTCTCATCTGCGTGCGCTGCGTCCGTCTCCCCAGGTGGTGACTCTGGCCGTCTACACCTTCTTCTTCGCCTGCATAATCGGGCGCCAGTTCCTGGACCCCAAGCTGGGCTACCCGGGTCACGACCTGGACCTGTACGTGCCCGTCTTCACCCTGCTGCAGTTCTTCTTCTACTCCGGCTGGCTGAAGGTTTTTAAAAAAAAAATGTTTATTTAATTTAAATGTACTATGGCAGGGCCGACCAACTCTGTACCTGGGGATCAACTGCTCGGTAGGCTTTTGTTTCTCTCCTAATTCGGCACACCTGATTCTACCAATTAGCAACTCAGTGAGATCTCTAGCTGTTGAATCAGATGTGCCTAATCAGGGTTGGAGTGGAAACCTACAGGATAGAGCTCCAGGAGCAGGGTTGGGCAGCGCTGTATTACGGTATGGGCAGTATGAAGACAGGTGGCAGCCCTGCTCAGCATTTGCTGTGAAGCGTTGCAACATCTTGGTAATACATTTAGCATTAGCACAGGGCCCCTGGAGACCAACACAGTCCTGCTACTGAGTGACCTTAGCAACCACTATCATCAGCAGGAGCCTCATATGTTTAAATATAACCACACTTACCACACACGTGCGCACACACACACGTACTCACACGCGATAATGACCGTGACACACCCGGTACTGAATCAGACGCAAACAGCTGCAATGCCGTGCCAAAATGCAGCGTATAAACATGACCTGGAGCAGGATAATGAGACCCTCTGTCCAGAGTCGGAAGGCAGATGAGAACCAGACAGAAAAACCCCACCCACAGGGACACAAACAGTCGCAGAAACAACCACCCACACAAATTATACACACAGCAGGCCTGTAATAACCAGGCTCACTCCAGTAAGTAGGTGTGCGCTTATCAACAACCGGGCACATCGCGAAGCTGTCGAAACAAATGAACTTCACATGCGAAACTGGCCAGCATCGCCAAAGCTACAGTTACATGCACTGGGATATTGCCCTGGATTACATCATCCATTTGCTGCACACTATCTTACATTGTATAGATCGTTACAGCAATTCATAATTTCCAATCAGTTCACTTACAACCACCTTAAAATAGTGGTTTATCTGAAAGGACTGCACAAATGAAAGTTTTTGCAATAAAAAAAGGAGTTGGCCTTCTTCAGGGTGTCGTCTCACAATATGAGCACATATATATTTATAGATACCCATTCAACCAACCAGCCAGGTGGGTCCATTCCCACATCACCTTTACCTGCGATCAAAATGGCACAGGAAATATGCAACAGATTAATATATCAGGAAAAGTATGTCACACAGAAATACATTTCCAACAATGCCTTGCATCTGTGCTCCTGTCAGGTGGCAGAGCAGCTTATTAACCCCTTTGGAGAGGACGATGATGACTTTGAGGCCAACTGGTGCATTGACAGAAATCTGCAGGTTTGTGAACTGAACGGAGCGCTGACTACAGCCACTGTGTGCCAATGCTAATCCTAGCCCTGCCCAGATAGAGCATTAAATGTCCGCGTGTTAGCACGGTGGCTAAAGGTCTCTTCTGAGCGCATGGGTTACAATACGTGGAGTCGCATTTGAGTGGTGTATGGTTGCAACCCCGCCCCCTCTGGGTCAGGTGTCCCTGATGGCGGTGGACGAGATGCACATGAACATTCCGCGCATGACCAAGGACATCTACTGGAACGACTCCGACCTGCGGCCCCCCTACACCCTGGCAGCAGCAGACTACTGCATCCCCTCTTTCCTGGGCTCTACCACCGACATGGGGTGAGGAGACACACACACACACACACATATTATACACACACACACACACACGCACACATATTACACACACACAAGCACACACATATATGCATACACACAAACACATTACACATACACATACACACACACACACACATAAACACACACACACACACACGCACACACACTGAACCAGCTGTGCTATAACAGAGCCTCCCTGTTCTGCCCTGTGGTGCTCCAGGCTCTCGGAGGTCCTGCACAACGAGGATGTGGAGTCACATGACTTCCGGCACCGGCGGCAGGAGTCGGTTCTGGGCCGGGTGCGGCGGCTCCTGAGCGTGCAGGAAGTGCCGGACCTGGCCCGCGCCTCCCGGCCCAACTTCAAGCGCCACAGCAGCGACGTCTCCAGCGTCTTCTTCCCCTACTGCCCCGAGGACCACATCCACCCCAGGCCCCACCTCCTCCACCCCTCCCACGCCCCGCTGGACACCCTGGCCCCCGTGCGGGAGGTGAGCGTCACCCCCTCCACCTCGGACGTCCAGCCCGACTCGCCCGCCGTCGCCGGGGTCCCCGAGGTCGTGGTCACCCCCCCGCAACAGGCCCCCAACGGGCACAAGCTCAACCCCAGCACCGCCGCCAAACCCGCCCCAGCTCCAGCCCCAGCTCCAGCCCCAGCCCCAGAGCCCGCCCCAGAGCCCGCCCGGGACCGGAGCAGAGAGGCGTCCCCCGAACCCTGGACCGCGGCGTCCGGGGGCAGACCGCCCCGCCGAGCCTCAGCCCGACCCAGACCGGCCCCCGCAAGTTCCGCTGGACCGTCCCCGGCGACCGAGGCAAGCTGCCGCGCCGCCACTTCTCCTGGCAGCCGTCCTGCGGCTCGCTGCAGGGCCTCCACAGCCCCAAGGGCCTGGTGCGGAAGAGAGGCCTCGCCGCAGCCTCCCACTTTCCTGACGGGGCGCCCCACGCAGAGGACCAGCCGGCGGGGCTCCCGGAGACCGACATCCTGGAGTCGCTCGGCAACCACCTGGCCAAAGAGGAGCCCTCCCAGACCTCCTAGCCTTAATGCTAACGCTGCCAGCCCCGACCATGTAGAAGTAGACTCGTTTTCAACTTTTTAAGAAAAAAGCAACCTGTCATTTTTTTTATTGTATATTTTTTCACTGTTCTATTTTTCACTCTCTATTCCAGCCTTACTGTATCTCTCAGCCCTAATCTTACCCTTGTTCCGACTGCTATGTTTATAGGATGCGCACATCTTACGGATGTCCCACTTGTAAGATGTGCGATAATAAAATACGGTTTCACAACATCCCGGTCTCTTTTAGGAAGAACTCATTGCAGTAATACCGTAAGATAATTCACTAAAACAGCCAAGTGACAAAATTACTCTGCCACAAAAGATTGCTTATTAGTTCAAATGTTAAATGTCGAACTGTTTTTTTTTTAAAAAAAAACAATCATTAATAAAGTCTTGCTGAACAAGAAAAGGATAGACACTGTCCAGCAATTACAACCACTTTGGAGACACTGTTTTATTGTTCTTTTCTTGAGTATTGTGGGCGGGGGGCGAGTGGGAGCAGCGGGACAACATGTCACATGTTTCACACAACATCTTCAAAGGCCGTAAACAGCATATTAATTTCACAATTTAGAAGAGGTTGTACAAAACGGCTGGCTAAGCTGTGTCTCGATGAACATTCACGATGGCCCTCAGTTCCCACTCGCTGAACCGTTTTTTTTGGGTTTAAATTATTTTTGGGGTTAAAGGCCGTTTTGGGGGGGGGGTGCCTGTCGGGCCTGCGCGAAGCCCACCCGGTCCTGGCCGCGGTCGAAGACGGTGTAGAACTCGGCGAGGAAGACGTCTCCCAGGATCCAGAAGGGCCCGACGGGGGAGGGGACGTCGACCGCCTGGAACCCGCTGAAGCAGACCTCGCGACTGCCCACCGTCTCCTGCCCGAGGAAGAGGAGGAGGAAGAGGAGGAGGCGCTCACTCTCGCGTCAATCAATCAATCAGTCAATCAAACCGAGTGCCACCTCGGTCATAACACATATCAGTCATAGCACGCTCAGCCACAGACCGCAAGCTCACTCATGTTATAAAACAGCCATGAAAACACAGAAGGAGAGACTCAGGGGAAGTGTTTGGTGCATTTTGTGTGTAGCGGACAAAATGTCCTCATCAGCCATCAAATTGCCATTGACTTGACCTGTCCTAAAACTAAAGTCTTTCACCAAAGTTATTTTCAAATTCTTATTGACATTAAATAATGATTATAAGCATATGCTACTGCAGGTAGTCCATGATATTTTATGAATGGTCCCTCTGGTTTATTTATCCGGCGATAAAACCAAAGAATGTTGCTCAACCCAGTTAATTAAATCTTGCTTGGATTTTGGCCCCAGCCACTCATAATACTAAATCAGCTGTATCTTTTAATTCAGATATATTGGACTGTCAGTCATCTGGAGGTATAGTACAGCTCTGCAAACTTTTTTTTCCTACGGTTATATTTAAAAATGAATTAACAGAAGCAAACAAATGTAAAATTACAACCATTACATCAGACAGTTTACCTACCACTTTTCTAAAACCAATAATAAGTCATTACCTCATGCTTACTGTGCATTTCTATGGTCTAAGGCCTGGTCTGCCCAGTTCTATTCCTGGAGATCTAAAATGTCATGTAGGTTTTCATTTCAACTCTTATTTGGCACACCTGATTCTGCTAATTAGCAACTCAACGAGATGTTGAATAAGGTGGGGCTTTATTAGGGTCAGAGTGAAAACTTACAGGACAATAGATCTCCAGGAACAGGGTTTGGCAACCCTGCCCTGAACTAAAAGAGGGAAGCCTTGTGGCGGTAGGTTTTAGGGCATTTATTGGTAAATGCTGCCACCTACAGTTAAAAACACAAAATTGCACTACAACGCCAATTTAAAAAAAGAAAATAATAATTTAGTTCGGTTTGCGTTACAAGCCCTCGTTGGCATTTGGGCTGAAGTACGGACGTCCCTGACACAGCTGATTCAATTTTCTAATATTTATTAAATAAGAAATTTTATAAAAATGTGTCCAGTGCAGTCCATGTGAGCTGGCCGAGAGCAGGGGTGCTGAGGGAACCAACCTTCCGGACGTAGGACTCTGCAGAGAGCGCGAAACTCCACCCCACCAATCGTGAAGGCCACCTGGGGCAGGCTGGAGAGCCTGGCGCAGTCAATCAGGTACTGACAGGCGAGAGAGAGCCAACACACACAGGCACACCTATCAAAAACTACAGAGCTATTAAGCACAGGAAGAACAGGACAGAATATCTGCACAGACCCTAAGTTTAGCACAGGTAGAACAGAAAAATATATCTGCACAGACCCTAAGTTCAGCACAGGTAAATAGAAGAGAGATCTGCACAGAGCCTAAGTGTAGCACAGGTAGAGCAGAAAAGCGTATCTGCGCAGACGGCTGTGCACAGCTGCGCAGGTGTTCTCACTTCTCCGATGGAGGTGGGCGTGGCTCCGATGAGCTGCTGCAGGACCAGGATGTCGCTGGACGGGCCGCTGATGACCGAGGTGCCCGTGTCCACGATGGCCTGGCAGCCCTGGGGACAGAAGGCCACTGTGCCCTGGACCTTAACGCTGGCATTACAAAGAGAGGATGTGATTTTAGCACTGCCGTTACAGAGAGGATGTGATTTTAGCACTGCCGTTACAGAGAGGATGTGATTTTAGCACTGCCCTTACACAGAGGATGTGCGTTTACAGTCTTACTTGTCCATCATGATCTGCCAGTAGCCCTTCTGAGTGACAGGCACCCAGGTGAGGGGGCCACTGTACAGGGCCTCATCCGACCCCCCCAGCAAGAGCTCCCCTTCCGGCTCGGCGGTGTTCTTCTCCCTGGGAGAACCAGCCCATTATCACCAGGATTCAGAGTCATTGCCCTGTGATACGGTTAACAACTGGGCCACTCTGATTGGCTCATGTGACTGAATGATATGCCAGATAGCATGATTATGTGACCCTTTTAAATTCCCATAAAAGGGCGATGCCCAGTCCTGGCCCCGCCCACCTGCTGAGGTAGAAGGAGAACACGGGCTGCTCCACCAGCATCTGGGCCATCAGGTTGTCGAAAACGGGGGTCCCCGCCGCCTCGGACAGGGAGGGGTACCCCAGGCCCAGGACCCCGTCGAACCGCACGATGACGAAGACGAAGCCCGGCTCGTACACCGACTCCCCAAACTCCTGATTCGCCAGCGATATGTTCCCGACCTGAACACGGGAGGGAGACGACAGACACCCGTCAGGGTTCAGTCACCTCTACACCCAGGGCCCGATTTTACTAAGACCTCCAGCACGTGAAAAAACTTTTTATCACACTCTGAAACTAGTGGTGTAGGAGCCCTGTTTCACCCAGTGGTATTAGACACTTTGATTACCGTAAGGTTTCCATTTCCATCGCAATTTTCCACAAAGTATTGTACGTGAACTTATAACGCTGTGTGGATTAAGCTCGTGTATAGCGCAACCTATGTTGCACTGGAAGGATATGAGCTAAATAATACAAAAATAAAATGAATGCTAATACAAGCAGAGTTCTAATATTAATGATTGTTTCTGTTTCTTTCTGTTTCTGTTCATTTGTTGCAAGACTAAGGATCGTTATAAGAGGTTAACTCATGGGAACATTTTACTATAAATACATACTTTTCTAAACTGTCTCAGTCACACACACAGTCACAGAGTGAGACACAGATGCAGTTTCACGCCTGCGCTTCTCACTTGTGCTAAAGCTGTGCCACTGTGAGGAAACACAGAGCCGACGCAGGCGCTGCGAAGGCCAGGTTACCTGCAGCACGTCCTTGGCCATCACGCCCAGCAGGTGGCCAGACCCGTAGTGGATGGAGAAGATCCTGCCATCGTGGGAGTAGGTGCTCGACTCAAAGGCCTTGAATCTGTGGTGCATCACTGTGCAGAGAGAGAGAGACCGCGGTGTGACCGAAGATGGATCGGCCGTTCATTTATTTATGTTGCTGAAATACATTTTCACATTCTTAGCCTGATTGAAATGACCATCTTCCTTTTTAATTCTGTAGCTGAGTTGCTTGAAAATCAAGAACTGGGAGGTTCACACCCTGGTCCAAAGTCCTAAAAGTAGCATTATTGTTCTGTTCTGTCATTTACTGATGTAATACTGGTGTGTTATAAAGCAGTGCTGTAATGCTTTTTTACAGTGCAAAGATAATATCCAGTGGTGCAGTGATATGATCCTGATATACAGTATAGAGATCATATGCTGTAATGCGGATATATGGTACAGAGATAATATACTGTGATACAGTGCTGTGATGTTGATATACAGTACAGATAGTCTACTGTGATGCTGATATACAGTGCAGAGATAGTCTACTGTGATGCTGATATACAGTGCAGAGATAGTCTACTGTGATACTGATATACAGTGCAGAGATAATATACTGTGATGCTGATATACAGTGCAGAGATAGTCTACTGTGATACTGATATACAGTGCAGAGATAATATACTGTGATGCTGATATACAGTGCAGAGATAGTCTACTGTGATGTTGATGTACAGTACAGAGATAGTCTATTGTGATACTGATATACAGTGCAGAGATAGTCTACTGTGATACTGATATACAGTACAGAGATAGTCTACTGTGATACTGATATACAGTACAGAGATAGTCTACTGTGATACTGATATACAGTACAGAGGTAGTCTACTGTGATGCTGATATACAGTGCAGAGATAATATACTGTGATACTGATATACAGTACAGAGGTAGTCTACTGTGATGCTGATATACAGTGCAGAGATAATATACTGTGATACTGATATACAGTTCACGCTCACCGCAGGCCTCGCTGATGCAGTACGAGGAGGGGACCCACAGGTCCGCGGATCCCGTGTCAAAGACCACGGTGAAGTTCTGCGCCGGCGTACCCAAACTTATTTCACCGTAGTACTGAGCCTGGAGATCACAACCGGACCAGCGCAACGGTCACAAGAGGATCCCCCGCTCTTCTCTCTGCTGTTAAATTCACTTATGCTGGTTTACGGCTGCTGTGCGATGGTCAATCTTTGTTGACGCTCACACAACAAGCAAACAGTTACAGGGACAATGTGAATGTATTTATCATGTGCATTCACCACCATAGACAGTGAGGGTAACTATGGTGCACATTATGGCCCAGGAATGAAGGTCTTTAAGCCATCCACAGCAATGCAGGGCACACCAATTGGACAAAAGAAAGAGCAACAGCAATTTGGTGTAGTATGCAGTTTGACCGGCAGGTGGGAGCATTCACACATAAATCTCTACACTCTTCAGAATCAGAGCTTCCACCTGCCAGCCTTGCACTGGTTAATGCAATTCATATGAGCAAATGCGAATGTTCTAATTATGGTTTTGTAGTTCTTCCAATGACCTTTGGTATGCACTTATTGTACGTCGCTTTGGATAAAAGCGTCTGCCAAATGAATGTAATGTAATGTAATTAAGGTTTTGATCAAGATAAGTGTTTGGTAAATGATTTGACCTAAAGGTTGCAATTTTAAGTGTGCTTGCTGTTTCCTTCTTTCTTTTGAAGTCACTGAACATTCCCCATTTTTTGTGTGTTTGGGACAGAAGGTGGCAGCATTTGCATGAAAATTGTACTCCCCAAATCCTCCATAAGCTAACACAAGAATTCCACCTCACAGCTCTGAACTGTATAAATTAATGAACAAAAATGAATCATACATAAATTATATATGATTCATAATTGTTCATTAATATATACCCAGTTTCTGGCCCTTAACCCTTTAAGGTGTGAGGTCACAAATATATGATTTGAATGCTCTGAGAAAACTGAAAATTCTGATGCTGATGTCACAATCACTACTGGTAACTGAAAGCAGTGGAGTTCTAGAACACTGACTTGGAATTTTGAAGAAAAAAAAAACATTCCAAAAAACCTCCTCTTCAAAGGGTTAAGGAAAGTTTGTGGACAAGGCTGCCATACTTGGCGCACTGCCCCGTGTATCACAATGCTGTCGAGTGTTGGCACACATTACGCAGAGAGCCCAGGGGAATGGACGTGCGCAGTTGGCGGTTAGCGTAGGCGTCGCTGGGTTATCAGCAGCGTGGCGCAGGGACAGACAGACGGACACGCGCTCACGTCCATGAAGTTGTAGAGCCTCTCGGTGCTGGTGCCGAGCCTCACGGCGGAGCTCGGCGGGAGGCACTGGGAGTACCGCCGGCTGAAGACGTCAGGCTGCCGCTCCCGCAGGAAGGCCTCCAGCCTCTGGGCGGAGCGCAGCTCAGAGCGGAGGGGCGTGAAACGCCGCAGGGGGATTCTGGGAAAGTCACATGACACTACAGGGGTCAGGGGGGAACAGATTTAATAAACCAATCGGATTATCCCACTTAGTAATCACTGAGGCTTCTGTCTCTAATGTTGAAACTGAAACTTTAAATCTGGCGTAGCTTATCAGATTATTCATGAAGGGGCGTGACAAATGGAAAAACCATGGCAACGGATATTACTGTCTCTGGGCAGAGCTCCTCATGAATATTCATAAACTGCAACGGAGCACAGGAACCACCTGTGACCAACCACAGGCTTCTAGAGGCAGGAAGTACGTCGGCCAGGAGGAACGCAGGTCCTGACCATCTGGTTAGTGTAGAGAATCTGTGCTGGCGTTGGTGGGCTCCAGAGTGTTTATGATACCTGGTGGTGAGGGCAGTGACATTCCACTGGGTACAAAAGGGCACACCCAGTTTGAGGGCTGTAGGGTCAGAGCAGGGCATGATGCCCTCACTGCATCCAAACCACTCCAAAGCCCTCAAAAGGTTTAAAATAACCCTAATAAGATAATGAGGGGGATGTTTCTGTATTTGTAGCCAAGCTGTACTGTAGCACAGATTTGCATTTCCCTACGCCAGTAATCTGCAGCCCTGCTCCCGGACAGTCACAGTCTCTGCTGCTATTGTTTGTAACTCAGTGCTTTATTGTTCAATTAGAACAGATGATTACACAGTTAATTCCCCTCACCTGGTTTCTTGGGTGTAAATTTGATTACTGATTTCAAGGTGAAAACAGAACCCAGCAGCTCTGGGGTCTGTATCACAAAGCAGGATTACTGAGTTAGCCGGATTACTGTTTTGAGTAAAACCCAAAACATCACTTCTTACTGCAGTCTACGTTCCAGATTTGGGAGGGTTCTGAGTTTTACTCAATGCAGTTTTCCAGCTAACTCAGTAATCCTTCTTTGTGATATAAGCCCCAGAACTTCAGACCACTGGACTACAAAACAACGAATCGTCACCTGACCTACAGTACCTGGATAAAATAGGTAAAAAATAAAAAATAAAACAACCTCTGTATAATATCAAAAATACAAAAGATATAAATGTTTCCTGGAAGACACTAATGAGGCCTATACGGCTATGTGGGAATGATCTAGAAGATTAGCTGTTCTTACCTTAATAGCCCATGAACAGGCAAAGCAAAGCACAGCAGAACCACAGGTATCCACCTCATGCTGGAACGTCTGTCCACCTTCATCTGTCTGTCTGTCAGTCAGTCAGTCAGTCAGTCCCTCCACCAAGTCTCCTGACAGCCACCTAAGGGGGTGTGGCCTGGCCCAGTCAGTATTTGAGGGCAGAGTTTATTCGATAGACGACGTGTGTCCAGGTGGTACAACGTTTGTGTGTGCGTGTGTGTTTCAAAATTAACCAGCGCTCCTTATAATCTCACTGTTACCCCTGGTGACATGTACCTTTGGAGACGTTTGAAATCTAGCCCTAATCCCAGAATGCATTTGTTTTACTGGCGTACTTACTAAGACCCTCCATATTTTGATGTTGTATGAAGCCCCATCTGCATATATGTTTTTGATACGCATGTTCCAGCTGTGTTATCTTATGAAACGCTGACCTGACCTGTAAACGAGCAGGTGAGGTCATCATGACCCGGTCGACCAGATGCCCTTTAGTTAACATTAATAATCAACCGGGTTTTCAAATGGCCTTGTGAGCCATTTCAAACATACTCATTAAACTGAAAACTTTTTAGAACAGGTTCTGATTCTAATCATATGGAAAATAAATAAAATTATTAATTATTGATCTGCTAATTAACATTATTCCTGTAATATAAACTATGCATAGAGACCGGCATTTATAGGCAACAATTGACAAGTAGAAAAGTATAATAATGGGAAAATGAATGGTAAAAAAAAAAAAAAAAATGTGTTAATCCAACAAAATATCAGAAATATATTTTTATGCAATTTTTCTTTTCTCATTTTTGTAAGTGGCCCATGTACCATTTTAACTTATCAAATATGGACTGCAAAATAAATAAACAGATCATTTGTAGTTGAGTTGGGAAACCTGCTGGACATGAAGTGAAGCCAGAGCCTGGGTACCCCCCCACCCCCACCCAAAAGCTGTCCCCACCGCCAACACCAAGTCTGTGTTCCACTCCTACACTGAGCAGTTTGCTCCAGCAGCACCATGGGCCGGGCCCGTCCCGTGACGATGGGGGGGGAGGGGGTGCGAAGGCTTGCCCCTCTGCCGGTTCCCGCAGCGCCCCCGGGGTGGTGACAGCGCCTGGCTGGCCGTCGCGGGTTCCAGGAATAATTTTACAGACCAGGGCCACTCCAGCGGCCCCCGATAAAGCCAGCCGGGGGGGTGGGGGCAGGGACACGGCGGTATCACAGGCCGGACCCCCCCCCCCCGGTCCTCCATCGCCAGACACTTCCGCAGCTATCAGCAGCATTCCACGCCCCCGCCCAAGACGGGAAGAGTAATGTCACACCGACCAGGGGTAGGGGACGGGGGGGAGGGTCGAGGGTGTGGGGGGGTGGGGGGGGGGGGGGGGGGGGGGGGGGGGGGGGGCTGTTCATCATCTGTGTTGCTGGGGAGTTATAGAAAGATTCTGGCTCCAGGAGAGAGAGTTTGTCAGAGGGTGCGGATGAGAGAGCGGTCACGTCACGTTCGCTCTTTTCTCTCCTGTTTCGTTCGCTCTGGATTTTGGGACCCGAAGACCGCGCCCGTTGGCTTTCACAGAGAGGGTAAACCGCGTGGAACACGTTACCGTGCTGAGGGGAAGAGCCGCTCGCTGTGACACCGAAGTGACCGCTCCCGGACGCTCGGAATTTCCTTTGTGGTCCTCCGGATTATTTCTGTAGAGCCTGGACGACTCTCGGTTCAAACTGATGGCTGTTCGTTCTTCTCAAAGGAGGACTTGCTTGCTCCTCTTATAGCCTCGCCAGCATCACCCAGCCCAGGCCAGCACTGAGGGGCTCATAGACTGAGAGACTGAGAAACTGAGAGAGACTGACAGACTGAGGGACTGAGGGAGACTGAGACGGAGAGAAACTGAGAGACAGACAGACTGAGGGACTGAGAGACTGAGAGACAGAGAAAGAATTAATGACTCAGAGACAGAGAGAGACTGAATGACTCAGAGACAGAGAGAGAGACTGAGTGACTGAGAGAAACTGACAGACTGAGGGGGTGCGGCTATCACCTGAGTGACTGGGGGGTGTGGCTATGACCTGAGTGACAGGGGGCTGTAGTATCAGCTGCACGCTATTGGCTGGCTCATTACCCGGGCAGCAGCACAGAGCACAGCGGAGGGAGGGGCCGCGGGAGGCATGGGGAACGTGCTGCGCAGCGCGGTGGCCTTCATCCCCTCCGAGCGCTGCCAGCGCTTCCTGGTGGGCGAGCTGAAGGAGATGCCGCCGGACTGCTCGCTGGACCTGAGCGGCTGCCACCTGCGGCGCCTCCCCCTGGCCGCCTGCGCCTTCGACCGGCTGGTCAGGCTCTACCTCAGCAACAACCGGCTGGGCGGCCTGCCCCCGGAGCTGCGCCAGCTGCGCAGCCTGCAGCTGCTGGCGCTCGACTTCAACTGCCTGGAGGAGCTGCCCCTGGTCATCTGCGGCCTGCCCCAGCTCAACACCCTCTACCTGAGCAACAACCGGCTGGACAGCCTGCCCCCGGAGCTGGCGCTGCTGGCCGAGCTCCGCACCCTGTGGCTGGAGGCCAACTGCTTCGCCGAGTTCCCCGACGTGCTGTGCCACCTGCCCGCCCTGCGCACCCTCCACCTGGGCTACAACCGGCTGCGGGCGCTGCCGCGGGAGCTGGCCGCCCTGCAGGAGCTGCACAGCGTGTGGCTGGCGGGGAACCTGCTGGCCGACTTCCCGCCGGTGCTGCTGGAGATGCACCAGCTGGGCGTGATCGACGTGGACCGCAACCGCATCCGCCGCTTCCCGCCGCTGGCGCACCTGGCGGCCCTCAGCCTGGTCATCTACGACCACAACCCCTGCGTGAACGCGCCCGCCGTGGCGCCCGGCGTGCGCCGCGTGGGCCGCTGGGCCGACTGCGCCGACGACGAGGACGAGGAGGAGGAGGAGGGGAAGGGGGGGAAGGGGGGGAAGGGGGAGGGGGGGGGGGGAGGGAGGAGGAGGAGGAGGAGGCGAAGAAGAGGGGGGAGGAGATGAAGAAGAGGGAGGAGGAGGAGGAGGAAGAGGAGGAGGAGGATGGGGGGAGGAAGGGAGAGCCGTGCGGAGAGGGAGAGTTGGAGCGCGGTAAATGAGGCGGGCTGGTTTCTGAATCCAGTACTAAGAGGGCAGAGCAGCACTGGACACGTTTTTACCGACCGTCTTTCTTGACTGGCAGAGCAAGGTGCACGTTTTGGTAAAGTACACGGAGGACAGTGGACCGTGGGAAGGTTAATGGGGGGGGGGTGTTTGCTCTTCCTGACCGTTTGTCTTCCAGACGGAAAAAGCAGGGAAAGATTACAGCGGAAAAGGTCATCATCCGAGGGGCGACAAGGAGCTGTCCTGTCACGGCTGCAAGACCTGCCTGTCAGTAACAGGAAGCTGACAGCAGACGTGTTCAGGGTTAAACAGTGCGTGCGCTCTCATGGGCAGCGATAAGGCGCATTTAGCGCACGGGCTCTCTCTGGCGCCGACCGCTTCCACCTGGTTAGGCTGTTTTAATACAGCGTGGTGATAAATGCCCCGTGATAGATGGCAAAACTCCACCATCTCACCTCCTGCACTGAATTATGCATAATCCTTCTGACAGATTTGGGTCTTAGGCGCTAATGCAAGACCGTAATGAGTTTTAATGTCATTATAAGGATGACTCCTAACGCGCGGCTCAAAACTGCTTCGTGGGTTTCCAGAATGTTCCAACGCAAAAAAATGTTTTGAATTGAAGAGCCTCAGACTGCTTGGCTATGCAGCGTCTACAAGAATAAACAGAAAGGACACGTTCATTTGTCACAGCTAGTTTTCAAATTTATTATATCTAGCGTGAGTCGAGAATGGTAAGCATTTGATGTTGGTAGTTCCACAGCCAAAACAGATATAACCTTCAGCCGTATCTGGTGGTTTAACTGTACAGTACTGCTGGATGGTGACCTTTGCTCTGGACTGGAGTATTTGAAATGTAGGTGAGCTTGGTACGCTAATACACTTGCACATGAACCATACTGCTTTGTTTTGATTCTGGTTAGTCAGCATCATACATACAGTATGTACATCCTTTAGTGTTTTGTATTAGCTAATGTGGTTTCAAAAAATGGCAGAAAACCTTTCTGCAGCTAAAAAACAAGTGTGTACAATTCACAATGAATAGAGGCATCATTTTTATGTACCGTTCCTTGTTTCTCTTGTTTAAAGCAAACTCTTTGGAAATGAACTGCAGTTTGAAAGGTCTTCCCTGCTTTTTTCAGTACCAAGTGTATCATATGAAAATGCTTTTTGATTTTAAACAAAATTTCACTTGTAATAAATTGTATAAATTCATAATGAACCATGTGGGCACACAGTGTAGCCTTGTGTTTTGAAACCACACACTATAATCAATAATACTTATTTCGACAAAGTACTATTTACTTGGACTTGGAATATTGTAATGTAATAAACTATACTGCAAAATACTGTAGAGCACCAAAGCAAAATCTGTCTCTTCATATTTTGTCCATTGATCTCCAAGATTTTCACCCCAAATGAAGATGTGTTTAGGCTATATATACATACATATATATATATATATATATATATATATTATATATATATATATATATATATATATATATATATATATATATATATATTATACATAAATACATACATGCATAACTGTATAACAGCACACTACCGTTCCTTCAATGCAGCATTTGAATATAAAATGCAACTATTAAAGAGTAATGAGGCCATCATAGTTTGTTCTTTATTTAGCAAACCAGTCCAGGGTTTGGGATTGGACTCAATTTCATTCATTCTGTTCCAATTCCGAATGTCTACATTCCAAATTAAATTCCAAATGATGACATTCCAGGTCCATTACTAAAAATTATTGTAGTTGCAATTAGTGACCAGTTATCCTCTAGGTAGTATCTATAGCCTAGTGGAATTGATTTAACCCCAATTTACCCCTTTGTGTATAATATAATTCAACACTGCAAAACATACATAAATTTACAAATATGTGCAGGCACACTGGCCCTTTTTTAAAATCAATTTTACACTTTCATCGCACATACTTTACTGACAGTGTTTGTTTGTGTTGTTATTCTGTCATGTTTTCTGTTAGACATGGGTCAATGTGTTTGTGAACTTGGCATTGTTTTCATAGCTATTTTCAAAACCGGAAACTGAATTCAAACAATTTCCGAGATTAATCTCCGTTCGAAGCCATTCGTCTTCAATGAGATAAGAACTTTCTTTCTCGAAATGAAAATAATTCAAACAGCATTTCGTCTTGTAAATCCCCACTACAATCTTGTTTGACTTTCTCGGCGTATTAGGTATGCAAACCTATCTTAGCAAGTTTATTTACATAAGTATCGTAAGTTATTTGCATTGAGAATGTTTTTGACGACAACGCCGACAACATTTCATGTTAGCTCAGTGCTAAAGTAAGTTAGCAAACGGCAGCATTAGCCTACGAACTAGCATCCAAAGGTCAGAGAAATTTTCCTGTATATTTGCTAGATATACCAGCAACGGCGACAACTTTAAAGTTCCTGCATCAATAAGCAGAAAAAAATTGCTTGTTTGACTTTGAACAGATTTTTGTTCTAGCACCTTCGCCACAAGATGGCATGCATGCACAAGGTAAGGCCTTTTCTCCTCACTATGTTAAATTAATAGCTTGCTTTCTTACGGTGGTTCTTAAGTTCAAAACACAAGCAAAGAGGAAACGGAAAAACAAAAACCTGCAAACAAAAAACTTCCGGCATTTAATTACAAAACACGAAAACGACAATTGAAGTGTAAAACACAAACATACGAAAGAAAAACAAAAAACGTAAACGGCCCTTAAGGGCTTCACACAAACAAGAAACAAAATCATATGTAGCTACAACCTCTGGATACGAAAAGTTTATTTGGAAAATAGGTGGCCTACTATTGATTTTGTCACCACGAACTCAATGTCCCTGTACCAGCAATTATAAGATGAGACTGGCAGGTAATCAGAAACTTTTCTAAATGTGCTAAGTAGCTTTGCAACTTCATTTGGTCAATATAGACCCTTAACAGTTACGTGAGTCTTGACAACGTGTTTCATGTGTGCAGTCGTGGTTGCATTAAACTAATGAGGTTTGCGATTTTATACAATTTTATATTCTGATGATATCGTATACATTAGCGTGCTTGCTTTGTTTCCATAATTAGCTTGTCGTAGCCTACATTTTGGGCTAAGTTATCTAAGTCTAAACATTTAAAAATATATGTTTTTGTTGCTTCTAAAAACTATTATACATCAACTTCATCCATAGATAGGTAGTTACAGCTAAGGCAAGCATGTTTAGCTTCACGACTCATGGTTGTATTATAGTTATACGATTGCGTTCTGAATGGAGGTGGTCTGTACCTGTCCCAGCTTTTATCCTCTTACACCAGAAGAGAGCGCTGTAACTACACGGGCTGTATTAATTATGAGACGAGACGTTCGGTATGGTATCGACGAAATATTTTTAAATTTCATTTTAAGGATTGACTTATCCTGAACACGAGTGTCTGAAAAGAAATACTTTCCTGAATTACATCTGTAATTTTTTGTGACACGATAATGCGCTATTTTGACTGTATTTTGCGTTACGCCTACTAGAAATGGTTTAAAATAATAATAACAACCTCCCGGCAGCCTAAGAAGGTATAAACGCCACCACACTATAATAATAAATTGCCAACTCCACTGTTTCATTGTGGAAAAATGTAGGTCTGCTGGAGTTGTGTTTGATGGTGAACACTTGGGCAAAATAAATGGCACAGGATTATATACCTTAAACTTCACATATTAATTAAACATGTAACCTCTTACAAGTTTAATTAAGACAGAACATCATAAATCAAAGATTAGAGTAGACATATCGAAAGACAGAGAAACGTTTTTCTGAATTTTGAATTTATAGCTAAGCCTGTCACAGTTCTTGTTTCCGCTGGCAAATATTATCATCATTGTTACGCATTATCGAATACGAGAGCGCAGTGGTGAGCCATTGTTAGCCGGGCACTTTGGCGAATCGGTGACAGCCATGGTCCCACCCTCGGCTAATCAATAAGAGTGATCTATTTTCTCTACCTCTCCCTTTCTCTCCCCCTCTCTCCTCAACACCTCCCATCTCCTCCTTAAATGTGCGCAAGCCAATCAGCACGCGTCCAGCGGCTCGTCGGTCTCGCCATTCAGTGTCGCTGCCAGTACCGAATCGGTTCTCTTATCAAAGAAACACACAACCTGAGACTGCATTCAGTTACCGCTTTTAACATGGAGAGTGCTTGTTTTTCATGGGACTTTTGTTTGTTTTTCGTCCTCATAAATACTTGTGGTGTGACGGGAAACGCTGGACTCGCAGGTAACGACTTGTCTCTTTTTTTCAACCCCGGTCTGTGTCTTTTCAAACAATTTCACTGTATTCTTGTCAACATTTTAATTGAGGCATTTGGCTGACAATTAGCGTGTTGTTGTCCATTTGCACAAAGTATCACTCTACTGGCCCTCTGCCAGGGCTCGGCTGGTTTCCCCACGGTTTAATTGAGATGTAATTAATTGGGAAGATCGAATTAACTTTTGTAGTCACCGAGGATACGCTGAGACCGCAAATATGACAAGGTAAGAAAGGATAATCCCATTGTCACGCATTGTAACGAAATAGCCTGCAGAGAGATAACAGAACCTGCAACAATGCTTGCTAAACGATGTCTCTCCCCCCTCGATTATTACAAAGTTTAATTAAAATTGTGCATCGGGTGAGTGCACGTGGAATTATTTGCATTATTTCCTTCTAGTAACTTTTCCAACAATGTTATTTGCATTGATATAGACGAATTGTGACTTGTCCTTTCTTATTACATTCCCCTATTAAATTAGGTACGCTTCGGCATTAAAAAAAATCAGTTTTTATGGTGAACTTTTCTAGGCTGGTGAAGTGAAAGGTTTTTATTTCGAGTTCGCACGAGGGGGGAAAAACCCCAGTTAGTAATAAAGGTTCGGCGCGCATCTGGAGCTGTCACACTTCTGAATCTGTGAGATAGGTGCTAGTTAATGAGTCAAAATATGACAAGGCACTTTCTCTCTTCTGCTTGGTGGACGCGCCCCGCCCATGAATAAACGCGCATCTCTTCGGGCTAGCGCTGAAGGTACATATGGATGAGGGTCCGCGATGGTCTTTGATGTGTGGATTTGGCTGGTTTATCGACCGCCAGCCGCGTCACGCATTGTCTCCCCATTTTCTCAGTCAGATGTCAGTACCCAGTGGCTAAAAACGGACCGAGTGCGCTTTGGTTAACGATTTACCATTGTGGAGAAAAAAAAAAAAAACCTTAATGAAAAATTCCTTCCTTTGAAGTGGTTTGTTTGATTGCAGACATCATTTTTTGCAATTAGGCATCTGATTTTTGGAAGAACACATTTTGTCTTCTGCTTTGAGGGTTTTCCGAAACATCAGCTCAGTATAAGTTGTGCCTAATTAGTTACTGAAATGCAACAATTAATTCATATTTCCCAGTACTGTAATTTCAGTGCACTAGTGCTGTTTGTACTAATGATAATGGCACCACAGGCCAGATCACTGATAATAAATATAATGAATTGTATTGCGTGAATGAACTGAAATGTTTGTATTGAAACCCATGCATCTGATTAATGTAGGACTGTTGGGGGGGTGAGGGGGTGAGGTTTGCAGTGCCTGCACCCCGCAGAGACAGTGGAAAACCAATTTCGGAACTGTGGCAGAGACTCTTATCCCAGAATTTTCAAATTGGCATCACTGTGCACGTGCTCATAGCAAAATCTTTCCTCCAGGCTCTAAAAACAATATTGATTGCAGTTTGAATTTAGTTTAAGTTTCCTTTTTTTTGCTGAACCGGGCCATTTGCCAGCGAACCTGAAGCCGGGCCAAACTGCGTGCGATTGGTGCTGTGGAGCTCACAGACGCTTTCCCTCCAATGAGACGGTCTCAGGGCTTTGCTGCTCAGTGCTTGTGTGAGACGTGCTGTTTTAGCGTCGATGAGCGGGGCGATAGAGCGCGCTCAGTGGCCAGTGTCTTCAGCGTCTCGGAGGTCAGGTGTGTACTCAGCTTAATGTCCTCCTAACGCTTCCCAGCACAGCCCTCTAATGAAGGTACTGCGCAGGTACGTCTTTGTTCTTTCATGTAAAACAAATTCCCAATGTCCCCTGGAAGTCTTTTGACGCTCTGTTTGGATACTAATAAGCACCTTTTACAAGCAAAGAAAAAGGTACAAGTGAATTATGTATTGCTGGCTAGCAGTGCTGTTTTATCTACCCATGGGATACCATCCCGCTTACAAGTGTTCGTATCTATCAGGCACTTTTTTTTGTTCCTTCTTTTCTGAGAGTGTGGTAATATGGATGCAGAAGATCAGATTGGCTGTTATTCTCTCTCCCTCCTAGTCTATGTCATTCCTCTGCCGACCGCAGTGTTTTGGCGGTCCGGGTCACGATGCTGTAGCTCTCCGTGTATTTTATAATAACGATGCTGACTGCGGTCATTCATGAGCCCCACAGTCCTCCTCCTGCCCAATCGCGTGATGCGGTTTCGGTCACGTGACCACCCGTTCCCCGCTGATGTTGGACTCCGGGCAGCAGAACAGGAATGGTGGACCCAGCCCACAGCCCAGCAGTCCTGCTGGGGAATTGCAGTGCGAGGGTCACAGGCGTCATAAGTCGTTGCAGTTTGTCGTCGCGGGTCACTGATTGCAACGTCTTTGCTGTGTCGGTCATTTTGTCATTCAAACTGCACACTCTCACACGTCCGTGGAAGATTAAAAAAAACCCCACTGATATCAGCGAAAAGCAAAATGAAGTCAAAGTTCAGGCGTTAATATGGTCGCGTCAGGGAGTTTACGAGCAGCACAAATCACGTTTTTATGAGACACAGAGTGAAGGAAACTTCAGCTCGGAAAGCGATGTGACATTTCTGTGGATTTGAAAGCGACGAAGATGTACGAAGCAGACTTGAGAGTGGTCTACAGAGCTGCAGCAGCTGTAGTTTCTGGGAGCCTCTCGTGTCCCTTTCTAGTGCTGAGAACATGACCACTTCCACCCTGACCACTGAAATGTTGATAGAGAAAAGGCTTTTTTTTTCTGCGGGAGAGAGTTGATTCTGGAAGGATGAAACGAGCGAGGAGTGTTGTTTTTGTATTTCTGGGTAGTTATGTAAATGCAATTATTTTTTAAATCTGTAAAGTCTAGAGCGAGAGTTAACTGCTGTTTTTGACAGATGCAGCCTTCCAGACAAGCAGCGTTGTGTAATACCCCAATTAACTTCCATGTGTGTTCCTTCTTGAATCTGTGGAAAGTAGATTTAAAAAGTGGAAAGTATCATCGCGGTTTTATTGCAGTACTTGCTAATGCGTTTGACTATGACAAGAGTCTCTTAACTGCAATGGCCGTGAGGGAGGTGTGGCATTGTGCTGCAGAATGGAGAGCTGCTTGCTGTCTGTCTGTCTGTCTGTGTGGTTGTGTCTGTGTGTGTGTGTGTGTGTGTGTGTGTGTGTGTGTGTGTGTGTGTGTGTGTGTGTGCGCGCAGTGAGAGGTGAGGCTCCTCTGTAAGCGTTCTCTCTCTCTCTCCTGCAGATGCGGACGAGTGCTCGGAGGCCACGGACGACTGTCACATCGACGCCCTCTGCCAGAACACGCCCAGGTCCTTCAAGTGCATCTGCAAGCCCGGCTACAAGGGGGATGGGAAACAGTGCGAAGGTGAGCGAGCGGCCCCCTTACCCCCACCTCACACCCCCCCCGACCCCCCATTCCCCATCCCCGCTGCCTGCAGGCTCTCCTGCCTGACCAGCAGGAAATGGATTTGGGAAGGTGTGAGGTTTTCAGGGTGTTGGGTGTGGGGGGGTTGGGGAGGAGGGGGCGTTCCCAGGACTCTCTCTCTCTGTGTTCCGCTCGATTGCGTCTGGAGTTAACGTGCCGTGTGACATCACCGACGCCACG
The DNA here is from genome assembly GCA_025169545.1 of Anguilla japonica. Taxonomy (NCBI): domain Eukaryota; kingdom Metazoa; phylum Chordata; class Actinopteri; order Anguilliformes; family Anguillidae; genus Anguilla; species Anguilla japonica. The sequence continues at coordinate 11,746,843 of CM045901.1, read as the reverse complement.
TTCGGCGTCGCTGTTGCGGGTTTGTGTTGAAGAGCCATTAACGATGGATGCCGTGGACGTCCAGTACATCTCGCATCGGTTAGGGTCCCTTTCTAGAGTACGTGGTAAAAATACCTGAGGCGCGTACCTTTCCTTTCCCAGAGATTCCTCAGACAGAGCCGGGTCCCTGTGCTCCGCGCCGCTTGCTGGGGGATTATGGGATAGGGGGCGGTGCTCGCAGATTGCGTTTTAGGCGGTTCAGACCCCCTGTCCGCCAGCTTTGCGGAGTGGGCGCACGCTTTTTATCCCCCAGGAGCCGCGGCCCCATCCTCTCTGAATCTGGTGGCTGATTGGCCAGCCGAACCGCCAGTCACCCAAAAGCTGATCCCGTTCCATGGTTAGGAGGTTTGTCCATTCTGATTGGCTGGTGGTGGTATCTAGCTAGCTCTGGTGTGGGGATGAAGGTACACACTGGAGGTACGTCTTTTAGCGGCTTTCCAGAAGATGTGAAAACACTTTGACGGATACGTGCTCCATTGGTCTGGGTTTCTGACAGACAGACAGACAGACAGACAGGCCTGTCCACAGTGACAGGCACTGACAGGACTCCGTTCTGGATCCCCAGGCCTCTGCAGTAAGTCCTGGCGTTTTTAGCGAGACGCGCCGTCAGAACGTCCCCCTTCTAAAAAGCGGCTCCCCCGAGGCTTCTGGGTGTTTGTTCAGAGGTTTCCTAATCCCCGAGACCCCCCCTCCCCTCCGCCCCGGCCTCAGCGCCGCTCACAATGCCATCCCATAAAGCGCCGCCATGGCGACCCCGGCAGTATGCGCGGATGCCCGGGCACTGGTAGGAAGGATTCTCGGCCGGTTTCCGTGGAAATGCGGACATCAATAAAGGCCGGGTCTGACAGGTGAAGAGCCGAAAGCCGGCGCCGCGCTCCTTAACCCTTTCAGGGGCGAGATCACAGATACGTGATCAGAATGTCCTTAACTGTTGCATCAGCATTAGAATGTTCATTAACTGGACAGTCTAATGCTGATGTCATAATCACTGCTGGTGAGTGAAAGCAACGGAGTTCTAGAACACTGACTTAGAATCTTGAAAGAACATTCCGGAAAAAGTCTACTCTCCAGAGAGAGGGTTAAAGCTCTGCAGCAGCTCTCCCCTTCAGCTCCCCTCTCCCCTCAGTGTGGAGTCCACCAGGGAAGTGTCTCAGCACCTACACCCCCCCCCCGCCCCCCCCCGTTTAAGGCCGTGGGTAAAGCTCACAGAGGGCGTGTGTCAGCTCAAACCAGCAGCGGTGCCCGAGGAAGAGGAGGCTGCAACAGACAGGCCTTCGTCCCTCCCGCCCCCCCAGCTCTAATCGCCGTGTCTGGGGACCGTGGTGTAGTGCAGAGGGCAGGGAGCGGGGCTTGTGGCTGATGTTTGCGTGTCACAGCGGGAGGGGGCGGTGGGGGGTCAGTGAATAGAGATGCTCTGTAAGGGCAGGTCATCTCCCCCCCCGTGGGGGTTCCTGGGCCCGGGGTACGGATGGCGCTCCTGACCGGCGTTCCCATGCTCCCGTGGTCCTGACGCTCCCCCCCCCCCCCCCCCGCGTGTAACCGGGCCTGTGCCCCCCCGAATTAGCGGTGGCGTTTCGGGGGGGGGGCTGTGTTTCTGATTCGCTCCGTAACCAGCACAGACATGCTGCGATGCAGTCGGCCCGCTGAATGGCATACTTTAAGCCTCATTTCTCCTTTGGACGTCCCGGAAATTCGCCTCCGTGACGTGGAGAGCGAGAGAGAGAGAGAGCGAGAGAGCGAGAGAGCGAGAGCGAGAGAGCGTGTGGTGGTCGTCTCTCTGTGCTCAGGGAGAATGGAGGCTAATTGCGGCTTTGGCCCATTACCTGATCTGTATGACCCCCTCCCCCCGCCCCCGCCCCCGCCCCCCTTCGCCAGAGTTTCACTTTTGCTTTTGTGGTCGCACGGGCAGCTCACGAGTTCATCCGTGAATCCGCGCCGCTCCGTACGTCCGACCCGTTCACGGGTTAGAGTTAGGCTGCTAACCGCAGCCCGGCTTGGTGTTGAAACGGATGGTTCCGGCTAATTACAGCGCTCAGAAGGCTGAATTCTGATATCATAGGGCTTTTTATTACACAGACGGACACACAAACACACACACTCACACACTCACAAAGACAGACAGGCAGACAGACACATGTGACATGACAGACACACACATACACGCACACACGCC
>CM045901.1:11717131-11739631 GCA_025169545.1 Anguilla japonica | reverse complement strand
CTCAGCGGCGTCGTCCGTCGCTCGACGGTGTGAAGCGTTCGGCGTGTCGCGGGGTGCGCAGCCCGGCCGTGTTCCCAGCCCCCTCGCCGCGCGATAAGACTCGGCGTGCCATCAATCCACGTCCAGAGTACGCGCCGTGATTCCTTTATTATTCAAGGAAAAATCAACATTTTCCTGTATAAGTCTCTCTCCCTTTTAATGGGCCCCGGGGATGACTTTATTAAGCTGTATTTCACACTTTATGGTGCTCGCTCTATCATGTTTGTGGTACTCTATGGTATTTGCTGTCACCACAGGCTGATTAAGGGTCCCTCAAGCACATCAAACCTTCAGCTAAGAGATGTTTCATTTTTTTCCCCAAGATCTAAGAGAGTGGAAAAGCACAGGCCTGGGATCCATGTTTCTGTCCCCAAGCTGAAATGCTAAGAGAGAGATCTGTCGCCCCAAAGTCAGTCACGTTGTACCCCCTCCGGTTCCCGTGCTCAAAGTGCCAGGCTGGGACCCCTCGCTGGCGTTTTGGGACGCCGTCCCCAGGGGACGACCCGGGGTCTCCAGTAACCCAAACCACGCTGGACCCAGGCCAGCGTTCTCATGAATATGATGTTTCTCATAAACAAACACAAGGACCCCCCCCCCCCCCATTTGCAGACATAGACGCTGATCAGTATACCCCCCCCCCCCCATGCCCTGTCCACATGACCCCCCCCCCCCCCCCCCCCCCCAATAATCAAATACGGGTCGTGCTTTTTCTTCCACTCTCTCAGGGTAGAGGTGAAAAATGGCCCAACAGCCCCAAAAAAGCCTCCTTAATAAGAATAGGGACAGGGAGGGGTGGGTGGGGGTGAGGGGCGGGGGGGCAACAGGGGGGTTATTATTTTTGTTCTTTTAAAAATGTCACTTAAATGTCACGGTTGGCGTAATTTTATTGCTTTCCCAGAATTCAGCTGGCACATGGGCTGTTTATGTTACTGGTTGAGAATAAGAGGGGGTGAAAGAAAAAAAGCTGCCAGTGAGAAAATGAATAATGTGACTCCTAATATTTATCCAAAAAGCTGAGAGATGGAATTCTTGGACCCTGAACTTTGCCTCAGACCAGCGTCGTGTCGGTGAGAGTTGGAGAGATGATGGGGTGAGCTGAGCACGCTGTGAGACTGTGTGTGTGTGAGAGTGTGTGAGAATGTGTGTGTGTATAGATGAACGTGTGTGTGTGAGTGTGTGTGTGTGAGAGTGTGAGTGTGTGAGTGCGAGAGTGTGTGAGAGTGTGAGTGCGAGAGTGCGTGTTTGTGTGTGTGAGAGTGTGAGAGTGTGAGTGTGAGTGTGTGTGTGTGTGTGTGTGTGTGTGTGCGTGTGTGTGTGTGTGTGAGAGTGTGTGAGTGTGTGTGTGTGTAAGTGTGTGTGTGCGTGTGTGTGTGTGTGTGTGTGTGTGTGTGAGAGTGTATGAGTGTGTGTGTGTGTAAGTGTGTGTGTGCGTGTGTGTGTGTGTGTGTGTGTGTGTGTGAGTGTGTAGATGAACGTGAGTGTGTGTGTGTGTAAGTGACTGCAGATGTTTGGTCTCTCTCTAAAGAGGACATGTCAGACTCGTGCGCGGTGCGGTTACTCCTGGAAGCGGCGCGGAGATTTATTGCACAATTTAGTGTTACGCTTTTCGGAAACAATGGCTGCGCGCTTCGCGGGGCGCTGACAGGCAGAAAAGCCCCCCGGGCCCTGACCCCCCCGCCCGACCCCGCGGCTCTCAGGTACACCTGAGCCCCCCTCCCTAATGCCTTCACCGTCACCGAGCGCACCTGCGTTAGCGCAGTCCTGCGTTAGCACAGTCCTGCGCAGCTATTCCAGTTACATTTTTACCCACGGTTAATAACGGTTACCTCACCGCCCCCGTCCCAAAGCAAACATTCGACTCCGGCCCAGCGCGTAATTGAATTTTGATTGTGCTGATACAGTCGTTTTAATTTAATTGTCTGACTCTGGACTCGTAGGTAAAGTTGTGGGGTGGGATGGGGGGGGAGAAGACAGCCATCCAATTTAAAACTCCCTACAGTGTGTTTTCCCCCGTTTTGTCTTAAAGTACAAAGACAAAGTCGTTTCTTTCCCTCTGTCTCTCTGTGTATGTATCTTTCTCTCCCTCTCTCTCTCTCTCTCTCTCCCCCACTCTCTCTCTCTCTCTCTCTCTCTCTCTCTCTCTCTCTCTCTCTCTCTCTCCCCCCTCATCTCTCTCTTTCTCTCTCTGGTTATCTTGGCTGTTGGCTCAGATTGGAGTCTGTCCAAGTGCTCCCCAGAGGCGCTGATTCTGCTTTCTATTTGACATCTTTATTGCGGAATGTCTCAAATAGAACAGAAAATGATGGCGCTGGGAATTGAGTCTACGGCGAGGAGGGCAAGCCCCCCCCCCGCCCCCCGAACTCGCCCCTCGGTCTCATCCGCGGCCGCTAATGGCTGTCACATGACCCCACTGTCCGCTGTCTGGCTCACGTGCTGCGGAACAGAGAGGAGAGAGCTGGGCTCCTGTGACTGACCGCGCTGCCGTGGCGACCCGGGTCCTCCTTCAGTAATCAGTCTTCCAGAACGGAGCAGTCAGCCGTCCCATTGGCTGCTCATCACTGCTGTCTCACTTATGACATCACAAGGGCCTGAAACCTCAGCCTCTGCAGACGAGTATTATGTAAGGTGACTGGTCTGCAATCCCACAGTTTTAACAAGCTCTTCATTTTTATTAATTGCATGCTTTTCATGTTTTGAGGGATTATTTACCATCTCAAGCCACACTATGTCAGAAATGGTTATGCCTGCTGCAAAGAACAACGGTCCCATATTCACATTGTGCTTATTGTACTGTATTGCAAACAATTGCATAGGAAAGAGGCAAGACATTTTTACTGATTAAAATTAAAGACTGAGGTGAATCAACAGTCTGCAGGTTGGTCCCTCAGTGAGTCTGCAGGTTAGTCTCTCAGTGAGTCTGCAGGTTAGTCTCTCAGTGAGTCTGCAGGTTAGTCCCTCAGTGAGTCTGCAGGTTGGTCCCTCAGTGAGTCTGCAGGTTAGTCTCTCAGTGAGTCTGCAGGTCAGTCTCTCAGTGAGTCTGCAGGTCAGTCTCTCAGTGAGTCTGCAGGTTGGTCCCTCAGTGAGTCTGCAGGTTGGTCTCTCAGTGAGTCTGCAGGTCAGTCCCTCAGTGAGTCTGCAGGTCAGCCCCTCAGTGAGTCTGCAGGTTAGTCTCTCAGTGAGTCTGCAGGTCAGTCTCTCAGTGCGTGTGCAGGTTAGTCTCTCAGTGTGTCTGCAGGTTAGTCCCTCAGTGAGTCTGCAGGTTGGTCCCTCAGTGAGTCTGCAGGTTGGTCCCTCAGTGAGTCTGCAGGTTGGTCCCTCAGTGAGTCTGCAGGTTGGTCCCTCAGTGAGTCTGCAGGTTGGTCCCTCAGTGTGTCTGCAGGTTGGTCCCTCAGTGAGTCTGCAGGTTGGTCCTCAGTGTGTCTGCAGTTGGTCCCTCAGTCTGCAGGTTGGTCCCTCAGTGAGTCTGCAGGTTGGTCCCTCAGTGAGTCTGCAGGTTGGTCCCTCAGTGAGTCTGCAGGTCAGTCTCTCAGTGAGTCTGCAGGTCAGTCTCTCAGTGAGTCTGCAGGTCAGTCCCTCAGTGAGTCTGCAGGTCAGTCCCTCAGTGAGTCTGCAGGTCAGTCCCTCAGTGAGTCTGCAGGTTGGGCCCTCAGTGTGTCTGCAGGTTGGTCCCTCAGTGTGTCTGCAGGTTAGTCCCTCAGTGAGTCTGCAGGTCAGTCCCTCAGTGAGTCTGCAGGTCAGTCCCTCAGTGTGTCTGCAGGTTGGTCTCTCAGTGAGTCTGCAGGTTGGTCCCTCAGTGAGTCTGCAGGTCAGTCCCTCAGTGTGTCTGCAGGTCAGTCCCTCAGTGTGTCTGCAGGTCAGTCCCTCAGTGAGTCTGCAGGTCAGCCCCTCAGTGTGTCTGCAGGTCAGTCCCTCAGTGAGTCTGCAGGTCAGCCCCTCAGTGAGTCTGCAGGTTGGTCCCTCAGTGAGTCTGCAGGTCAGTCCCTCAGTGAGTCTGCAGGTCAGTCTCTCAGTGAGTCTGCAGGTCAGTCTCTCAGTGAGTCTGCAGGTCGGTCCCTCAGTGTGTCTGCAGGTTGGGCCCTCAGTGAGTCTGCAGGTCAGTCCCTCAGTGAGTCTGCAGGTTGGTCTCTCAGTGAGTCTGCAGGTCAGTCCCTCAGTGAGTCTGCAGGTTGGTCTCTCAGTGAGTCTGCAGGTTGGTCTCTCAGTGAGTCTGCAGGTCAGCCCCTCAGTGTGTCTGCAGGTTGGTCCCTCAGTGTGTCTGCAGGTCAGTCCCTCAGTGAGTCTGCAGGTCAGTCCCTCAGTGTGTCTGCAGGTTAGTCTCTCAGTGAGTCTGCAGGTCAGTCCCTCAGTGAGTCTGTAGGTCAGTCTTTCAGTGTGTCTGCAGGTCAGCCCCTCAGTGTGTCTGCAGGTCAGTCCCTCAGTGCCCCTCACACAGGTGTGGGCGGTACAGCGGGGACCCAGCGGGACCGATCAGCAAGTCCGAATCGCTGCTTCAGAAAAACCCATTTTGTTTTGAAATAACAGACCCCAGCGCAGCCGCATGGCATCTCAGCGAATGGCCTTGTCTCGACTCGTGCTGAGGAGTTAGACGCTCGAAATGCAAAAATTATTTTTAGCCTTCCCTTTTTTTTTTTTTTTTTTTTTTTTGTTTTTCCACCTGCTGACTCACTTTCTGGAACAGCACCGATTGGTTCTGCTTTATATATTTAAACGATTCTTTTGTTTGTATTCGACTAGCCGCGAGGCTGCTGTTGTCAGGCCTGGAAGGTCCAATCGCAGTTAGACGTGATTCGTGTTTTGTCCTGACTGCATTGACGACGCGGCTTGACAGGCAAATGTGCGGTTTCTGCAGGTTATGCAAAGCGGAGCCAGGTATCGTAAGTTAATTACTGAGCGGGCGCGGCGTTTCCAGTCGAGGGAAAAATGCGTGCGTGTTCCATCAGGGCGCCGCCGTTGATCTGGACGCGGCCTGCATGTGTTTAGCGCCGCGCTGTTTAAAATGCAAATTAGGAGCTTGTTTGTCAGCACAGCTCTCTGCGTCTCGGAAAACAGCCGCTTTGGAACTGCCCTGGCAGAGCTGATGATGTCATCGCAGGACTTCGCTGGCTTTACGCCGTATCGAGCGTTTTGCATAGCAGAGGCATTGATCTGGCTTTTTCCAGGCATGAACGTTAATGTGCTGAGATTGCTGTATCCTAATTGGCCGGGAAGCTGACCTATTGTTGCTTGGAAGTCCAGTTCCTTATTCGGCTGTGTGATGTCACAATGGCACGTTTTTAACTGGCAGTGCCGGTGTGATGTCACAATGGCACGTTTTTAACTGGCAGTGCCGGTGTGATGTTACAGTGGCACGTTTGTAGCTCCCAACGCCCTCTCGATGTTGCTGTGATGTCATATTTTAATCACGCATGGCTGACGATGTCCTCGCGACATCGCCGTGACGTCATAACTGAACCGTACACTTTGGCCGGAAGTGTCCTCGCGAGCACGCTGTCGGGATGTCATGGTTACGGTATGAATTATGACATCAGAGCGTGAGAATGACGGGATGCGTAGAGGGATCGCCTCTCGAGGCCCGGGCGAGAATCGTCTGGGTTGATTTGCTGCCATGGTTACCGCGGCCCACAAACCCGCGAGCTGGCTGCTGCTGCCGTCCGTCGGTCCGTCCGTCGCCGGCCCTCCTGTTCTGTCCCGTCACGCTGATTTGCGATGAAGGGTCTCCCCCTCTCCGGTTCGGCTCTTTTAAGGGGTCCCCCTGGCGCCTGCTGCACTTCGTGTACCTCGTGAAGGATTGTTTTTTTTTTTTTTAAAAGGCCTGGCGACCTGGTTCTCGTGAGTGATTGGCTCCTGGAGGAGCTCACGCTGGCTTCCCCTGGGCCTTCGGCTCCCAGCGCTGCTGCCGGCGTCGCTCCAGTGATTAGCTCTCATAAGAATTGAGTAATTGGCAGACAAAAGCCCCGATTTGTCGGTTAATGGCGATGTCTAGTGATCTCTGTCTGACACCTTTTAGCTCATGTTGATGGGGCCAAGTCTCTGCTTGTTTCTGCAGCTGTATTCTTTCTCTCTGTCTCTCACTCTCTGGCTTTCCCTCTCTCCCTCTCTCTCTCTCTCTCTCTCTCTCTCTCTCTCTCTCTCTGTCATGCTTCCCCCCTCTCTCTCTCTCACCGCACAACCGGTTTCTTTCTCTTATATATTCTTTCTCTCTCTCCCTCTCACTCCCTCTTTCTCTCTCTCTCTCTCCCCCATTCTCTCATTCTGTCTCTCCCTCGTCAGGCCCACGGCCCTTCTGCACAAAGGGGGGGGGGAAGGAGAAACAGAAACGAGGGGGGGGGGGACCACATCCATCTGGCCCGGTGCAGGAAGTCCTTTCCCCTAGTCCCAGATGCTTAACGTCAACAAGCCGGGGCTCTAATTGATTGGAGGTTGCCCAATCGGCCTCTGATTAAAGGCCGATCTGGTGCGGTCCTCCCCGGCCTCTTCTCTGATTGGCCCTCGTATTTACATTGTCTCCGTCTGCGACGCAGCTGGGCGCAACGCACCGATGATTTGGCGAAGGTCTGCAGCGCCGGACGGACGCTGGTTTGTTTTCTTTAAAATTGTTCCGCGTTTTTGTTTCTTCCTCCGGTGGTGCCAGATTGGGCGGATTCCTGTCCAGTTGGGATACTTTTAAAAAAAATGTTATTGCGCGGAGGAACATGGCTCTGAACGGGTTCATTAATGCAGAGTGCCTTAGACTATTAGATGAAGGTGGGGTCCAAACTTGGGGTGGGCGTAGAATGTGTAGACTGAAGGCTCAGGCAAATAATTGCAATTAAATAAGAACAGATACTTTTTTTTCAAATTGCATTATCTCCAGGCCCTGTTCAAAGCACTCTGTTCTGTGGATGCTTTATTCTTTAATTTTTTTTTGCAGAACTTTTTTGTTAAACAGGTTCCAACAGGTGATATTTTATTACATTACATTACATTACATTACAGGCATTTGGCAGACACTCTTATCCAGAGCGACGTACAATAATTTTATTATTACACTGTGTTACAAGTGTTGACATTTTTTTTTTTTTAAAAAAGAAAAAAATTAACATCATTTGCAAAGCCTCAGCCACCAAACCTTGGCAGGATTCTTACGTGTGTGTGTGTGCGTGCATGTGCGTGTTCGTGCGCGTGCTGGGTGTGTGTGTGTGTGTGTGTGGGTGTGTGTGTGTGTGTGTGTGTTCTGGGTGGGGTGAGGGGTGTCCTGGCCCACTGCGCTGCTGTTTTGGGGTACCCTTTTGTCCCACGGCACCGTCAGCCATGGGAGATGTATGATGTCATCAGAGGGCCTTTGACCTCTTACGTAAGCCCAGGGCCGAGAGGCCTGGCGTTCCCAGCGTGCGAAACGGAGGGAGGAACGAGAGCGGGAGTCGGGTTTTAAACAGCGCGCTCGCATCTGACGGGACCCGCCGACGCTTCTGGGAAACGCCGCTGGCGCGAACACGCGCTCAGACGCCGCCCCGTCGGACGTGAGGAAGAGGAGCACTCACGGCGGTTGTTGTTTTTTTTTTTGACTTGGCGAGGGGCGGCTTCCTTAAATTACCGCGGCAACAGCGGGCTCTCTCGGAGCATTCCGCGGCGGCGGCGGCGGCTACCGTGGCTCGGACTCCGGAATATTCTCCCGAGCGTTGGCTCGCGAATCCGGGGCTTCCTGCGGTCTGATTGGTGCCTTGGCGTTTTAGCCCGACGTCGTGTTACAGCTCAGAGGTTCGGCATCTAGTTGGAGCTATTCGGGGGGGGGGCGGGGCGGGGGGGGGGGGTTGTTCCTCTGGCACTTGGTGACTTGTCTTATTCCTGAAGGGTCCGGCTGCTGCCATTCGTAGCCCCGCAAGGTTATGGGCCTGACCTGCAAGGTACTGTAACTAAAGGTGCTCTTTCTGCCATTACTCTTGTGCTGAGTGTGACTGGGACTCCGCCCCCAGGCCTGTCTGTCAGGGTTAGGCTCTCCTGTGCTGAGTGTGACTGGGACTCCGCCCCCAGGCCTGTCTGTCAGGGTTAGGCTCTCCTGTGCTGAGTGTGACTGGGACTCCGCCCCCAGGCCTGTCTGTCAGGGTTAGGCTCTCCTGTGCTGAGTGTGACTGGGACTCCGCCCCCAGGCCTGTCTGTCAGGGTTAGGCTCTCCTGTGCTGAGTGTGACTGGGACTCCGCCCCCCAGCCCTGTCTGTCAGGGTTAGGCTCTCCTGTGCTGAGTGTGACTGGGACTCCGCCCCCAGGCCTGTCTGTCAGGGATAGGCTCTCCTGTGCTGAGTGTGACTCCGCCCCCAGGCCTGTCTGTCAGGGTTAGGCTCTCCTGTGCTGAGTGTGACTGGGACTCCGCCCCCAGGCCTGTCTGTCAGGGTTAGGCTCTCCTGTGCTGAGTGTGACTGGGACTCCGCCCCCAGGCCTGTCTGTCAGGGTTAGGCTCTCCTGTGCTGAGTGTGACTGGGACTCCGCCCCCCCCCGGCCTGTCTGTCAGGGTTAGGCTCTCCTGTGCTGAGTGTGACTGGGACTCCGCCCCCCAGGCCTGTCTGTCAGGGTTAGGCTCTCCTGTGCTGAGTGTGACTGGGACTCCGCCCCCCCCGCCCTGTCTGTCAGGGTTAGGCTCTCCTGTGCTGAGTGTGACTGGGACTCCGCCCCCAGGCCTGTCTGTCAGGGATAGGCTCTCCTGTGCTGAGTGTGACTCCGCCCCCAGGCCTGTCTGTCAGGGTTAGGCTCTCCTGTGCTGAGTGTGACTGGGACTCCGCCCCCAGGCCTGTCTGTCAGGGTTAGGCTCTCCTGTGCTGAGTGTGACTGGGACTCCGCCCCCAGGCCTGTCTGTCAGGGTTAGGCTCTCCTGTGCTGAGTGTGACTGGGACTCCGCCCCCAGGCCTGTCTGTCAGGGTTAGGCTCTCCTGTGCTGAGTGTGACTGGGACTCCGCCCCCAGGCCTGTCTGTCAGGGTTAGGCCTCTCTGGAGCTCGTCCAATGTTTGTGCTGAACGCTGGCGGAGCGTCTGAGCCGCCAGTCTGAAAAGTCCCCTTCCTCCCTCCTCCTCCTCCTCCTCCTCTGCTTTCGCCGTCTCTTCTCCCCCTCTCTTCTGTGTTTTTTGTGTTACCTCTTCCGCGTGTCCAAATAAAAGTTTACACAGGCCCCAATCACACAAAGCAGAGACGCTCTGGTTGGAACTTGCAGGATCGCGCAGCTCGTCTCTCCTTTCACAGAACCTGGCGCAGGTCGCCAGGCTGAACCAGATCGCACAGCCAAAATATTTCCTCTTCCCTGCTGAGCAAAGGCTGACGAGGCAGCATGTATTCATAATGAATACACACACACACACACACACACACACACAGACATGCACACACACGCACACGCACACACACACACACACAGATATATATATGCACACAGACACACACACGCACACACTCAGCCCAAGGAGGGTACAGTGGCCCCCAACAGCGTTAGGACACCACCTACATTCAGGCAGTCATGCAAGCATCCACATGCAGTTCATTGGACACCGGCAGATTAGGGGTGTGACCTCAGAAATTCGGGACAGATTGGGGGTGTGGCCTCGGCAGTCCAGGGCAGGTTGGGGGTGTGGCCTCTGCAGTCCAGGGCAGATTGGGGGTGTGGCCTCTGCAGTCCAGGGCAGGTTGGGGGTGTGGCCTCTGCAGTCCAGGGCAGATTGGGGGTGTGGCCTCTGCAGTCCAGGGCAGGTTGGGGGTGTGGCCTCTGCAGTCCAGGGCAGATTGGGGTGTGGCCATAGTTCGCAGGGGCAGATTGAGCTCACTCAATGTCTGTGGCCTCCTTGGCTGCCATGTCAGTGGGAATCGGTGTGACCCACATGAGCACACAGCTGCCCTCACGCGCTCCCTCTCTCTCCCCAGACCCCGCCCCTTTAACCAGCCGCCCCGTCTGCGTCACAGGAGACGGGGGGGGGGGAGCCCAAATTTAAAGAGCTCCGCGACCCGTCTGGAGCAGTGCCGGGAAAGGGGAGGGGCTGGAAGCCAGACCCGCCCCCCCCCCCCCCGGCCCCATTCACGGAGCGGGGCCCTGAATGGAGTCGCGCGAAAGACCCGCCCCTCTGCCCCCGCCCCCGCCCCTCCGGCCCGCGGGCTTTTACGGCGTCGTCCCCGGCGACGGCGGCCGTAAAGCGTTTTACGACCTCGTGTAAAGAGGCCTCTAAATACCCCCGAAAGCTCGTAAAATAAAAAAAAAAACCCCGCCTCGGTCCCGGGCCAGAACGTCTCGCTGAGCTGCTCTCGTTAACCAGGCCGGCTGCGAAGTCGCCGTGGCGATTAATTGCCGCGCCCCTCCCGGCCGTCACGGCCCTTCCTCTCCTCTCCTCTGGCGTGCGTTTGTTTCACAAGCAGAGCTCTGGGAAGAGGGGGGGTGGGGGGGGGCATTGGGGGGGTTATTGAGGGCAGCGTGTCGTTAGCCGTCGTTTCCCCACTTCCAGGAGGAGGGCAACCGGCCTCTGAAGTAGAAATAAACCCTTTGTGGGGGTATTTTTTTTTGTTTTATTCAGACGTCAGAGGCAGGCTAGGAACGCGGGAAGTGCGCGGGAAGCTTTTGTACCGGAGCTCTGACCCGTCATGGGCCTCACGCAACCTTTCATTCAGAAATAAACAAACACACAAACACACAAACACACGGGCCTTCGGCTGCGGCTCCTGGAAGAAGCCTGTGGAGACCGCCAAGAAAACGGGCGCTCTGTACTTCCTTATGTGAGCAGGATAGGAGCCCTTAACCGCGTGGTTAAAACTCGGGTAAACGGCGGTGAGCGTGGGGGTTGAACCTGGACCGTGGGGTCCTGAGAGATGCCCTCCGGCTGCAGGCCAGGGGGAGGGGGGAGAGGGGGGTGCTTCGTGAAGCTCAGAAGCGGGACCTGGCGTTCCGGCGCATTCCGCCTGCCCCCCCCCCCCCCCCCCCCCGCCAGCCCTAGTCAGCACCAGTGCCCCCGCTCCGCCTCGCTGGAAAAAAACCCAAACACACGCAGCCCAGCGGCCACAGACTAAATAGCACGCACACACGCGCACACGCACACACACACGCACACGCACACGCACACACGCACACACACGCACTTCCCCCCGCCGTCACTGTCCTCTGCACCGTGCTGCGCTCTCAGCCTGGAGCAGCTTTAATGCACATGGAGGGGCATCACAGTTTGGGGAGGGTGGGGACGGGGGGTTAAAGCTGCTCTGAAGTGGTGTTCACATGGTCTGTTTCCTTTTTGTATTTATGTATGTATGTGCAAACTATGACCTGCCTATGTCTTGCCTACTGCTCTGAGGTCTTGACTGGTGATGCTGCATGTGTTTTAAAGTGGGCAGTGTGGGTTAGGTTGTGTGTGTGTTTGTAATGTAATGAATGCTTATAAATACGTACATGTAAATGTGTAATACACTTTCTGCTCTCTCAGCCTTGTGCTCCGGGTTTTTTGAAACTCCTTTGTATTGATAAACGGGGACAGTCCGGCAGAGACAGACAGACAGACAGAGAGAGAGACTGAGACAGACAGAGAGAGACATACTGACAGACCGAGGGGGGAGGGAGGGGAAGACAGATGGACAGAGACGTGGAGGGGGACAGACAGACAGACAGACAGAGGCTGGCAGGCAGACAGGCAGGCAGACACAGACAGACAGACAGACAAACAGAGGCTGGCAGGCAGGCAGGCAGACAGACAGACAGACAGACAGACAGGCAGGCAGGCAGGCAGGCAGGCAGGCAGGCAGGCAGACAGACAGACAGACAGACAAACAGAGGCTGGCAGGCAGGCAGGCAGACAGACAGACAGACAGACAGACAGAGGCAGGTAGGCAGGCAGACAGACAGACAGACAGACAGAGGCTGGCAGGCAGGCAGGCAGGCAGACAGACCTCTTGTCTTTCCCAGTGCTGGATTTTTTGCAGGAGTAAATGTGCTGAGTCTCGTGCCCCTGACCCCTCAGCTTTACAAGACTAAAGAAGGAAAAGTCTGATGTGTTTCCGCCAAATACGCGAGTGCAAATACCTGCGGGTAAATGAGAGAGAGCAGACTGAGAATGCGCCCCCTCCCCTCCCCTGCCTGCCCCCCCCCCCCCCCCCCCCCTGCCCCCCCCGTCCCGAGTCCTGTGAGGCCAGGCGCACCGGCGTTTCGGATGCTCCCCCCCCGCCTGACCGCCCCGCTCCGTTTGCTGCAGATGTGGACGAGTGCCTGGACAACAACGGCGGCTGCCAGCAGGTCTGCGTCAACACCATGGGCAGCTACGAGTGCCTGTGCACCGAGGGCTTCTTCCTGAGCGACAACCAGCACACCTGCATCCACCGCTCCGATGGTGAGTCTGACCTGTACCTGTGCATATACACCTGTACTGTACATACACACCTGCATATACACACCTGTACATACACACCTGCATCCACCGCTCCGATGGTGAGTCTGCCCCCTGTACCTGTGCATATACACCTGTACATACACACCTGCATCCACCGCTCCGATGGTGAGTCTGACCTGTACCTGTGCATATACACCTGTACTGTACATACACACCTGCATATACACACCTGTACATACACACCTGCATCCACCGCTCCGATGGTGAGTCTGCCCCCTGTACCTGTGCATATACACCTGTACATACACACCTGCATCCACCGCTCCGATGGTGAGTCTGCCCCCTGTACCTGTGCATATACACCTGTACTGTACATACACACCTGCATATACACACCTGTACATACACACCTGCATCCACCGCTCCGATGGTGAGTCTGCCCCCTGTACCTGTGCATATACACCTGTACATACACACCTGCATCCACCGCTCCGATGGTGAGTCTGACCCTGTACCTGTACACACCTGTACATACACACCTGCATCTACACACCTGTACATACACACCTGTACATACACACCTGCATCTACACACCTGTACATACACACCTGTACTGTACATACACACCTGCATCTACACACCTGTACATACACACCTGCATCTACACACCTGTACATACACACCTGCATCTACACACCTGTACATACACACCTGTACTGTACATACACACCTGCATCTACACACCTGTACATACACACCTGCATCTACACACCTGTACATACACACCTGCATCCACCGCTCCGATGGTGAGTCTGCCCCTGTACCTGTGCATATACACCTGTACATACACACCTGTACTGTACATACACACCTGCATATACACACCTGTACATACACACCTGCATCCACCGCTCCGATGGTGAGTCTGACCCTGTACCTGTACACACCTGTACATACACACCTGCATCTACACACCTGTACATACACACCTGTACATACACACCTGCATCTACACACCTGTACATACACACCTGTACTGTACATACACACCTGCATCTACACACCTGTACATACACCTGCCTGATCTACACACCTGTACATACACACCTGCATCTACACACCTGTACATACACACCTGTACTGTACATACACACCTGCATCTACACACCTGTACATACACACCTGCATCTACACACCTGTACATACACACCTGCATCCACCGCTCCGATGGTGAGTCTGCCCCTGTACCTGTGCATATACACCTGTACATACACACCTGTACTGTACATACACACCTGCATATACACACCTGTACATATTCACCTGCATCTACACACCTGTACATACACACCTGCATCTACACACCTGTACAGTGCATACACACCTGCATCTACTCACCTGTACTGTACATACACACTTGTACTGTACACACCTGTATCTACTCACCTGTACTGTACATACACACCTGCACCCACACTGGCTTATGTGTAAAGACTGAGAACCCCACGCTCTCTGCTCAGATTGGCTCAGCCTGTCTGTGAGCTGTCTTTTTAAGCGCTGGCGCTGCTCTGGGGCTGTGTTGCTCTGTGCTGCCGTTCAGCTGAAGTCATCACAAAGTTTTCTCACACTCTTCAGATGCCTCCCCCCCCCCCCCCCCCCCCCCCCGTTGCCCCCCATCAGGCCCAACTGTGAACTCGCCCCGTCCTCGTCCGCGGGACCGGGGGGCTTAGCGATCTCTGGCCGCCTCGGGATGACATCACCGCCCTCCCGCCCGTAGCCTTTTGTGTGAGCCGGGAGAGTGGGCGGCAGCCTCCTGACATTTGGCAGATATGTGTCGGCTGCGTGCGACGCCGCCCCGCCCCTCTCCGCCCCGCCCCGCCCCGCCCCGCCCCGCTCCGCGGCGGCCCCGCCAGCTAGCGCCCGGCGCGGGCGCGGCGTCCCTAACCCCTCGGCCCACCCCGGCGCCCTCTCCCCATTCCGCCTGTCAGGCCTAATTTATGGCCTCGGTCAGACGCGCACGACCCCCGCGCTGCTGGAGGCTCGGGCGGGGGGGGGAGCCGCTCTCCGTCCCCGCGGGACTGAATGGATCCCACTGAGCGTCTGCTGTTCCCCCCCCTCTCCTACGTGAATGGCGGCATACAGTGGGGCGATCTGGGGGGGAGGGGGGATTGATATTCATCTGTTGGGTCAGACTCTGGGAATGCAGAGAGAGGGAGGCTGGTACACAGGGGGGTGGGATGTGTCGGGGTAGATCTCTCTGTACCCCAGGGCTGGGTAACAGTGTGTTGGGTTAGGCTACTTGAGTGCCTAGTCAGTTAAGGTGCACACTGACCTGATTTATTAAGACTTAGCATGTGCAAAACCTAATAACACAACCAATGATTGGTGCAAAACAAGTACTGACCAATCACTGGTCATGTTATTGGTTTGTGCACGTGCTAAAGGCCTTGGTGAATGAGGCCCTGTGAGTGCAGGGTGAGCCCTGTGGCCTCCTCCCGCTCACCGCTGTTTTTGTTTTCGCCTTTATTTCTGCAACCCCGTTTGACCCAAGAAACGAACGAGGGAAGTCAGCTACGTCATTGCTCGCTTTAATTGACCAGTCAAGTGCAGAGTGTCTGCAAAAAAAAAAAAAAAAAAAAAAACCAGTAGACCAGGCAACTATCCAGGGGTTTATGGCCTCTGACTTAATTGACCAATTAAAGCAGTTGTTTACACGGTGACCTCACCTGGTTTCCTGGTGCGCGATTGGCTGCCGGTCGCTGGCTGTAGGTCTTGACACTGTTGGTTCTGGAACGGCGTTCCACATAACAATGGAACCTTCAGCTCATCGGCTGTAAGCCCCGCCCCTCTGCACCGCTGTGATTGGCGATTACCTGGGGGGGCGGAGTGAACGCTGCTTGATCCACTGACAGGATGGAAAAAGGCCGAACAGTCACCCGAAACGAACCCTGGATAACCTGGCCTCCACACTTCCATTTTCTCCCTTTAGCAACGTGCGTGGCGAGAGCTAATACTTATTTGGATTGGGTCCTCCATACTGTGGTTATTACTTTGTAAATACGTTAATTAATCATTTGTGTGTGTTTTAATGAGATTAGGAGCGGCTGATTTTGCTGCTGAATTTTTAAAAAAGTGGTTTGGTTGGTAATTGCTGTTGAACGTGAAAGGAACATCTTGTCTGATTTGGGCCCCTGAAGCTCATCTCTGCATGAACATTGCTGCTGCTTATAGCCTGCTTTATGGGACAGGAAGTGATGTCATAGACATTATCCTCGGACCAGCGGGTGCAGGGTAGAGTCAGGGTGCAGGACAGGAAGTGATGTAACGGCAGCAGGGCATCGGCCTCGCGGCCACATGCGGGCGCACAGAGAGAGATCATTCGGTCCTGAGGCGGCGTTTAAAAGAGAACCAAACCCCCGGCGGCGGTTTTGAAAATACGGCGTCAGACGGGACGTCCCCCCCCCCCCCCCCCCCCCCAACATGTGTTGTGCAACGACTCGCCCGTAAAATTCTCTCGCCGGGCCCAGAACGGCTGGCGAACGGGGGCAGGTGATAAATCGCGGCTTTTTGGAGCCGGGAACTGGGCTCGGACCCCCCCCCCCCCCCCCCCCTCCCCCAGCGGGTAACAGCCCGCCGGTTTGGCCCCGCTTTCATCCGCTGACGAAAAGATGGAGAGCCCAAACAACTGGAAGGGGGTTAGGACACCAGCAGGCCCCTGGACTCGAACCCGAGGCATAAATTAGTCTGTTGGTTGAGGCGCAGCTCTGTGGGGCATGGACAGCTTAACTCTGGCCTGTATAAAAGACCTCTGGCAGAAAAACGCCCTGTTTCTTGCCGCTGAAAGGCGGCTGGTCTGCAGTAAGGTTTCCTGTGAGCGTGCTTCTCTGCGTGCGCGCTCTGTGTGAGAAGGAAAGTAGAGCTGTGAAGGTGGGGAGTGTGTGTGTGTGTGTGTGTGTGTGTGTGTGTGTATGGCGTGTGTGTGGTTGTGTGAGTCTGTGTGTGTCAGTACCTGCATGCGTCCCTGCCTGTGTGTGTCCTGGCCTGATGGTGTCCGGAGGTTTAAGCCTTCCCAGGTTTCTCGGCGACGGGAGCGGCCGAGCATAAGGCCTGGCTCTCGCAGTACGGCGCCTCACCGCTAGGGGGCAGCCGCGCTGTGGGGCGGCGTCTCCTCGGCTTTGTGGCTCTCTCGGGGGGAGAAACGAGCACGCTGCGCGTGGTTAAGTTTTCATGCGGGCTCAGAAATGTGTGGCTGGGGGCTGATTTACTGCGGTGGGGGGGGGGGGGGGGGGGGGGGGGGGGGGCGCACACGCACTCGGACATATTTGAAGGCATCACGCCTTCGTTTCGGGTCGTACCCTAATTGCACCAGCATCCCTGTGGTAAAAGGAGCCGCGAAGGGCCGTATTAATCAATCATTTTTTTCATTTCATGGCCTGTATTAAAAACACCTTGGCTGGACTCTCTCACCCGCGTGTCACATGCTCTGGGCCTCGGGCCAATCAACGGGAGATGAAGTGATTCGGGCGGAGATTTATAGCTGTCCGTAATGAGGAAGCCCAGCCGTGGAGGCTACGGGCTCGCCGCCTGACGGTTGTGCCGTAGCCGCGGCAGTAACCATGGGAGCGTCGCGTCTCCGCGCAGCGCGAACGCGACCGCGAAACGGCGCCTCTCGCCCCCCTGCCTGAGAGCGAGCCTGGTTAGAATCAGCCGACGGGTCGCCCTGACGAAAGCCAGCCGCCCCCCCCCCCCCCCCCCCCCCCCCCCCCCCGGCACGCGCTAAGGTGGACGCCGACGCTAGCGCTCGGATCAGGCAGAGAGGCTGGAAAACAAACAGCGTTAGCCATCGCGGCTCAGCGCTCGGGCGGAGAAGGGGGGAAGCGTATTTATTTGGAGTTCCGCCCGAGAGGAAACGTTCGGGAAGGGGGCGCGGGAGCGGGGGAGCGGGGGGGATGGGGGGGTGAACGACGCTGTACTCACGCACTTCAAACGCCGCCGAGGCAGGAATTCTCCGTTCAAACAAACACCGGGCGGAAAAAAATTTCGGAGGCCGGCAGGCGTTGCCACGGCTGCCCGTCAGGCCGGACGCTGTGGGGTTCGGGACGGGCGCGCCCTGCCCTTCTCACTCTTAGTACGGGACTCTGTGCGCGGAGGACTGGACAGGCCCAGCATGCCTCTGTCCTCAGTGACGTCACAGCGATGTTGACCTGTGTGATCACCTTTAAAGCATGCTGGGGCAGTTATCAGGTACTTTCCATGCTTGCACTGAACCAGCCACTGACCAATGACTCGATGCACCTGCTGAATATTCATTAGGGGGCGTGGTCTAACACAGTCCTGCAGCGTGTTCAGTGTGGGGTGTTCTGAAACTTCAGTGCAGCTCGTGGTTAGTCTGAAGGACCCACAGGGGGTGCCCTGAGCAACGTCCCCCCCCCCCCCGCGTTTTCTCACACGTTTTAACGTCCGCCGTTTGTTTGCTTCGCAAGGTTTAAACCCGGCCGCAAACATCCTGGTGCGTCGGACGGATCCCCCGGGGCAAGGGGGTTCAGGGGTCAGGGGTCAGGGGTCGCGGTTAAACGGTGTGGGAGAGCATGGGAGGTGTGTGTGTGTGTGTGTGTGTTTCGGGATGACCAGAGGCCGACTGCATTGTCCCGCACACAGACGCACCGGTCGCTGTGCTTTGTGTCTGATTCCTGTTCCCCCTGCCCAGCTCACACTGAAAGGTCCTCACAGTGTCACTGGAATGTCCGGCCAGTGTTTTAACATTGCCGCTACATGGCAGCAACAGCGTGGGAGGTTGTGCGTTAGCTGGATATGTTGCCTGGGTCCCGTTTTCTTCGGTTCCTGATGACTTGAGTCTTGATTTGACAGACTAAGAGAAATAATTTGTTACGAACATTGTGTTTTGTTTCCCCTCAATTTTTGGCTTGATTTGCTTGCATTTATACGAGGCTGCACTTAGCATTTGCTTGTAAGCCAGAGTTGAAGCGCTAAGTGTGATTAATTGAACTCCAGGTCCCCGTCGCAGGACAGAGCTAGCATCTCAAAGCTGACGGCTAGCCTCTGAATTTGTTAGCGGCACATCGTTAGGGCTTGACCGTAACCTCCGTCTGACCTCTGGGGTGCTGTGTTGAGGTGAACCACCCCACCCCACCCCCCCAGGAGAGGCACGCACAGAAGCGCATCAGCTAAAGGCAACCTGGCAAATGGACACCACCTACAACTCAAAAAAAAACAAACAGAAGAAAAAAGCTTCCTCCAGTATCCTGCCTGCAGCTCCTAAATTTTCCCTGGGTTTATAAATACTCCCGTTCAGATATAAACATATATTTTTTAATAGCGAGAAAAGGCTTTGAACGGAAGCCAGGCCGGTTTGGCCGCGAGCACTCTGGCCGCTCTAGGGGTTACAGATTCTGTGGTCGTTTGCCGGGAGGACTGATTTATACGCGTCGACTCGTCGCGCCTCCGCCTCGTTCTCCTTCGACGTTTTTTTCGCGGTATTTTCGGGGCGCTTTGACGCTGGCGAGTCTAAATGTTTTACGTGTGTGAGAGAGTGGGGGTCCCCCCTGAAGGACCCCCCCCCCCTTGCCTGCCCCCCTTCACCTACCCAACAGATAAACCTGCAAACCACTGCAAACAGACCGGTACACCTCACGGCACAGAGAGGATAAAACACACTCTCTCTCTCTCTCTCTCTCTCTCAAACACACACACACACACACACACACACGCACGCACACACACACACACACACGCACACACACACACACACACACACACACACTCACTCACTCAGACACACACACACACACACACACACGCACATGCACACATGCCACAGACCTCAGTGAGGGCCAAATCAATCACGTGGCTCTTTTTAAAAATATAAAGTGATCGTTGATGCTTTTCTTGGAGTTGGGAGTTGAAATGGACGCTGGTATTACCGACGTCTCTCTTAACCTTCCTCTCTGGCACTTACAGCTGTGCTTCGTAAAAAAAAAAAAAAAAGAAACCTGGGGCCCAAACTTATTTAAGACTCTTTCCTCCTGCCCCGGCTCTCCTTTCCTAACTTTGCCCCATAACAAAAGCATGGGGGGGGGGGGCAGCTAAAGTGAAAGGGCGCTGACTCGCCCCCCCCCCCCCCCCCCCCATTCCCACTGTCCCCAAATTATGACATCAGCAAGGTGGCTGTTCTGGCTGGGGAATAGGGACTGAAGGCATGAGCAGGGAACGTGTGAATCTCGCTGGTGGAGAGTCTTTTTTTCCCCCCAAACGGAGAGTGAGGAAGGGAATGGGTTAAGACCACCTCATTGGCCCTTTCCACTGCGGGCTGGACTATGGAACACTGTCTCCTATAGGGGCAGAGAGAGAGAGAGAGAGAGAGAGAGTGGGAGAGTGAGAATGAGAGCGAGAAAGAAAATGAGAGGGACAGAGAAAGTGTGTGTGTGTGTGTGTGTGTGTGTGTGTTTGCAGAGGAATCTGTGTGTTCTTGTCTGTGTGAGTGTATGTGCTTGCGGAGGAATCTGTGTGTGTGTGTGTGTGTGTGTGTGTGTGTTTGAAGAGAAGGATGGGTGGGTTGTTGTAAGAGGGGCTCTCGAGAGAGAGGACATCAATGCAGTCCGTTGAAGAAAAGCCCTCATTGAAATTCATGGCTTAGTACCTATAGCATGTAGGCTAGATCTATCCAAGCAGAGGGAGAGAGAGAGAGGAGAGAGAGAGAGAGAGAGGTGGAGAGAGTGAGAAAAAGAGGGAATCAAACGGAGTTCAATTAAAATGGTGTTTGCCTGAGAGAGGGGTTGGTGTGTAGGGAGCAGACTGGGGAGGTTGATGGTGATGCTGAACTGAAGTTGACTGAGGGAGGCTGTGGACTTGTGGACTGGTTGGCATCCCGTCTACCATTCACCACGCATCAGAGCTCTGGGTCCACTGTGCCCCCCCCCCCCCCCCCAAAGGTGGCCAATCCCCCTTGGAGATTCTCTCCAGTGCCCATCTCTCCGGGTAACCAGAAACGCCTAGGATTACACCTGTCAGACCACGAGCTGCTCACACCTTCTCTCTTCTCTCCTCTCCTCTTTTCTCCTCCTCTCTCCTGTCCTCTGCTCTCTTCTTTTGTCCTCCTCTCTTTTCAACTCTTCTCATTCTCCTCTCCTCCTTTTTTACTCCTCTCCTCTCTGTCCTCTTCTCTCTCTCCTCTCTCTCCTCTCTCTCTCTCTCTCCTCTCCTCCTCTCTCCCTGACAGAAGGTGCTTTGTGTCCCAGGCTTCCCCAGGCCGGCCGTGCTGTTTGGAGTAATAACCAGTCGGCCGCTCGGTCAATATTACCCCGGGTGAGGCGGGTTTGTGATAACACGGCTCCAGTTTCTGCAGCCAATCAGCTGGCTGGGGTTTAACCTGAGCGTGAGCATGGGGAGTGCCCTTCGCTGAGCCTCCTCGGGATTCCCTCCGTGTCTCCTCCTCCACTGCCTAACTCCCGCTTCCCTCCCCCCTCGAATCTCCCATAAATTCCCCCACAGGATTTTTTTTTTTTTTCCCTGAAAGAAATGGACCGATAAAAACTGACACTGAAACCGTAATGAAAGACTAATTTGTGTAACCGTTGGTCTCTGTAAAACCCTTATAGTCTATATGAAAGTTCCCGTTGACACAGTGAGCATTTTGACTGTTGTCTCGCTGTCCCTGTTTTCAGAGGCTCCACATCCCTCTGGCAGGGCAAAACTTTGTGAGTGGGGTGTGGCCGGGGGTGCATTTGTCAGCGCTGGGAGAGACTTCATTATGTGTTCTCCACGGGGATGATTGTGTGGATGTTTTCAACACAGAGACCAAGTCAAGGTTTACAATTGAACTCTTAAGTGAAGGTAATCAAACGTAATGTGTTTTGTCTCTCTATATTTAGCAGACATTAGAAACTGTATCTGTTATGAAGTGGGGGGTGGGGGGGGGGGGGGCAAGAGAGGAGCCTGTTTTATCCATCAGTGGCTTTGGGTACATTAAAAACCCTCTGAAGAATGGGGGGGGGGGGGTGTAATTGCTGTATAACGCATATTAGGCCTTGGAGCTCTTCCTTTTGATAGTGCATTAGGGTGTTTGGAGGGGGCCTGGGTAATGGTATGTCTGAAGGGTCATTTTTAATGCTGGGTGTACGGCGGGCGCGTTTACACTGGGAGTCGCCAGTTACACTGCTGTGAACACACCGGGGAAAAAACACAGCCTTTCATTTAACCTGGCCACACAGATAGACCAGAGCAGTTAGCATGCTACGAAGCACAGCCTAGCAGCAATTCAGAACAGCACAGCAACAGCACAGCAGCTGTACAGCAACAAAAGCACAGCACAGCAACAGCATCCTCCCCCCCATCTTCCACCCCCAAAAATCCCCCGCTGTCACCCCATCCCTCACCCCCCCCCCCCCCCCCCCCCCCCCAGCTCAAAGAGACGAGAGGGACCAGATATATCACTTCTGCCTGAACCTTAACCGGGTTCGACACTGTTTGGAAGGGCAGGCAATAATGACAGTGTTGTGATATGCTTGGATCAGTCCAAGCTCCAGCCTAATTGCTGAGAAAATGATGAGTCCTCCAGGAGGACCCAAGCTCGTGCCTTATCTACACTCTGTGGTATTTACTGAAAAATTGATGAGTCCTCCGGGAAGACTCAAGCTTGTGCCTTATCTACACTCTGTGGTATTTACTGAGAAAACAATGAGTCCTCCATGAGGACCCAAGCTTGTGTCTTATCTACACTCTATGTTAATTACTGACAATATGATGAGTCCTCCAAGGGACTCAAGCTTGGAACTTATCTAAACTCTATGGTATTTACTGAGAAAACGATGAGTCCTCCAAGGGACTCAAGCTTGTGACTTATCTAAGCTCTATGGTATTTCCTGAGAAAATGGTTCAGTAGCTCTGTACCTGCTGACCTGTACAGTCAAAATACCAGCAGGAGCAGAAGATGAAATTCGCTCATTTTTTGACTATTATTTTAAGCTTAATGCCCTCCCTGTGTGTGTGTGTGCGCGTGTGTGTGTGTGCGCGTGTGTGTGTGTGCGTGTGCTCACAAGAAAAAAAAAAAAAACAAACCCGACAAGCCAATTTCAGAACCCGTGGCACATCTCCAAAGAAAATGCTTCTCGAATCTTTGTAGGCCTCGC
>CM045901.1:11679631-11712131 GCA_025169545.1 Anguilla japonica | reverse complement strand
AACGGAACATGGTTGCATTTGATCGTCGATGTTGATCTTGGTCCATTTGTGTGAAGTGCAGAATTTATTGAAGACATAAATTTTTTTGGGGGAGGTGGGGGGAAGGGGTGGAGGTTTTGGGGGCTGGGGGTGGGATAGTGGGGCTTGTGCGTTAGTTCTCTGTTGTTTCAAGCGAAGCAGAGTTCCAGCGGAATTTCGAGGAGAAAGCACGTTTTTTATTAGCTACACTTTGTTTGGCAGTTACACTGTGTTCCTCGGAGCGAGTGTAAGATGTTGTGAAATCCCCGGCTTGTTTAAAGTCTCTCTCTAGAAGTGAACTAACAGACAGGGTTATTGGATTTGAAGTGCAGCGGAGGTAATAGCGCTGCAAAGGCCTTGTTGGATTACCCGTGGATTGATACTAATTGTGCAGTGCAGGAGTTGTTGAATTTTTCTCTTTTGTAAGTCTTTTTAAGTTCGTGCTTGTGTAGGGGATGAGCTGGACCCCCCCCCAGATTAAACACCCCTCCCTGCAGGCGTTCGGCGCGTCTGTCTGAGAGGTCTCGGGGAAGCGTGTTAAAGTTGAAAGGGTGAAGTCGGGGTCGAGCGCGGACGGCGTGGGGTGCGTGTGAACGCGCGCGTCTCTGCGCGTACCGGGGGCCCGGCGGCGAAGCCTTACCGCCATCTCGCCGGGCGTCGCCGCTTCGGCGCCCGTCGCCGGGGGGAGCCCAGGTCGTGCCGCCGAGCGTGGGGCACGGCACAGCTCGGCTCTTTGTGCGACGCGCGAAAGTACATGTCAGTTTAACCAGCGCTTTTAAAAGCCTGCAAATCTGTGTGTGTGTGTGTGTGTGTGTGTGTGTGTGCATGTGTGTGTGTGTGTGTGTGTGTGTGTGTGTGTGTGTGTGTGTGTGTGTGTGTGTGTGTGTGTGTGTGTGTGCTGTGAAAGTGCTCAAGCATGCTCCTCTCCAGTGTTTCTCATTGCGTGATGCCTATGTGTGTCGCCAGTGACTTGTAACTATGGAAACGGAGGCTGCCAGCACACCTGTGACGACACGGAAGTGGGGCCCGTGTGCGGCTGCCACCAGAAGTACGCCCTGCACTCGGACAGCAAGACCTGCATCGGTGAGTCACCTCCGCCCCCCCCCACCCCCCCCCCAGACAGACAGACAGTCATCACACACGGACACACGGACACACCAGCACTGAAGGGATGTGTGCTCTACCAGAAGAATCAATCCCCCCCCAAACCTGGCCTCCTCTTCAAATAGCGGCAACCAGAGAGAGAGAGAGAGAGAGAGATAGAGATGGAGATAGAGATAGGAGAGAAAGAGAGGGAGAGGGAAAGTAAGGGAGCACGACTTAACACATGCACTTTCTGCATCCAGGATACCTTAAAGATATAGCGTGCCCAATTTCCTTATTCTGGCTGACGGAAATCAGGATATTACTCAGACTGTCCAAAAAAAAAACTCCCTGAATCCAGTCTGACTCCCTGAAATACTAAATGGCATGTGTGGCACAGTCTCTTAATCAGAGTTAAGGTGTGTACATATTACTGGTGCCTGTACATCACATGACACTACCCACTCACACCCACGGGCATGCACACACACACACACACACACACAGAAACACAAAGACACACACACAGACATGTACACACACACACACACACACACACACACGAGCGCACACACACATGCTCTGCTCAGGCTGTGATGAACTCTGCACCGCTCACAAACCTGGAAGGAACCGAATAGCAAGCACTGTTCCGTGGAAATGAAATGGCACCATGTGCCCGTGACCTCTGACCGAGTCAGCTCGGTCGGCGTGGAAACTGAGCCGAGGCGCCCAGGAAGGAAGTGATTTTTGAAAGGAAGACAAATGAACGATTCCAGGTAAGTCTTTCCCCCCCCCCCCCCCCTCGGCTTTCAATCCAGTCAAAGTGTTTGACTTGGAGCGCGATCTTTGTTTTCCCCTCTTGATTTTGATCCGGCGTTTGGGCACACGGGACAAATTGTGCCAAACACGGCTCTGGGTGTTTTTTTTTTGGTTTTTTTTTTTTTTTCCGCAAGAGACTCTGTGATTTAGTGTCCCGCCAGTAACATTCCAGCCCCCTAAATGAAGTTTATCACACCAAGTTGCAAAATCAAGGTCCAGCGCGTCCGTGATTTATGATGTTTTTTTTTTTGGTTTTTCCATTTTTTATAGTGTGAGCGTGTCGGTGTGTACGAGCGTGAGAATGTTCTGTTCTTGAAAGTGTTGGTATGTAAAGGGTTAAACAGGACATAGACAGATGCTACAGGTATCGTACGCCAGAGCCCAGGGACACTCAAATCTGGCCCTCGAGGACAGTAGTGCTGCTGGCTTTCATTCCTCCCCTCTAATCAGGGACTGATTTAAACCTGGGACACCAGGTGAGTTAGTTCAGTCTCTGGCCAATCAGTGTGCTTAATCGATCAATTAGCTACCAGGCAGAAAAGGAAACCAGCAGCATTACTGGCCTAGAGGGAGAGATTAGAGATTCCCTGTATTAAGTCTGTATCTAGTCTTTCCCTGAAGGGCTTGTGTGTGTCTTTTCTAGTTCCTCCAACCTCTGCTCTTAATTTTTTTATGACAATCTCAGCTTGTTTAACCAGCTTGGCATTTATTTATTCATTCCGGGCTGGAAAATTACAGATATGTCCACTGTACCTGAATACTGATGATGAATGACAACATTATGTATATATATATATATTCCTAAATCCTGCAATGAAAAAAAATAACAGCTTCATTAACGTGACTTAACCCTGTTATAAGCAGCTGTGAAGGATGACATAAATCATGCGTAGAGCGATGTTCTTAAAACGGTGTGTGAATGGCTGAGAGCTGTATGAATGCCAGCGTGTTCAGCCAATCAAAAGTCAATGACCGACTAAGGTCAGTAAGTTTAAACCGAGGCTAAGTGAGTGTAGCTAGTTGCAACACAAAAATGATTGTACACACACCAACCCTTTAGGAATTGATTTTTGACACCTCGTCTTCAAATTTGTCCTTATTGTTGAAGGGTTACCATGTATAGTCTTTTTTTGTTACGATTTTGGGTTTACGGCAACGTAGACACCGTGGAGCTCAGTTTAGAGTTTAGCGAATGTAATTAGAATCTTGCGGTTTAAAGTTTGAAATTTGCAACTTGGAACATTAAATTTTCTACTTGGGAACGTTACTATTGCAGAAACACTACAAAAGAAAGACGTGCTTCCGTGTTGAAGAACTGGGCCTTCAGTTTCCGTGTTCTTCTGCACGTGATAACAATAAAAGTTTTTAGATATTGCTCCCGACCCTCAACCGCGGCTCTTAAAGATGTGTACAGAAAAGAGACAAAGTAGACTTTCTCCTGCATGCTGTCTGGTCATTGGGAAGAACAGTAAAGGAAAGCCTCCAGTTTCCCCCAGTGACGAGCTGACTGCTCTCCTCTTGGCAGAGAGATAGAAGCTCAGCCATACATCGCACACAGCCTCATTATTATTATTAATTTTTATTATTATTAATATTTTTATTATTGTTAATATTTAGGTCTGTGGCTGTTTTTTTTTCCCCCTTGATAATTTTTCCTTTCCAGCTTCACGGAGAAGAAGATTCCATTAACGGAAGGTGGGGAGAGGAAAATCTCACAGGAAAAAAAAAAGTGTTTAAAGGGAGGGAGGAAGCCCCTCTCCTCAACCTCCTCATCAGACAAGAGTCCCTGTGTTTGTGTGTGTGAGGGGAGAGCCGTGCTTGCTCTGCGGCCTCCTCCTCCTCCTCCTCCCCCCCCCCCCCCGCCCCCCCCCCCCCCCCCCCCCTGGCCTTTCCCCGCTCTGTAGCGCTCCTCTGTCTGTGGACTCCCCCCCTGCTCCTCTCCTCTCTCCTTTTCTGGTGATAGTTCCTGATTGCCTGTCTTGTCTGAGCATTGACGCTAGGATGAGAGAACGACAATTACGACTATGTGAGACTGAATGAAACAGAAGCAAAACACGACCAACCCCCCAACTAAAAATTTCAGATATTCGGAAAAAAAATGACCTGAGTAGAGCGAACATCTCAATTGCAGCCTGATCGAACCTAGAACTCCCCGAACCAAATCAAATTTTTTGAATGAACGCCCCGCCCCTGCGTCCACTCACCCAAAAGTAGCGAATCAAGCTCTCATTTTTACTTAAAAAAAAAAAAACAGAAAAAAAAAGCCTTGACCGCCCTGTCTCAAGATGAGTGTTCCGCCCATTCTGCCGCACACCCACCCTGAAGTCCCGCCCCTGACCCCGCCCCCCCTTGCCTGCAGCTCCGCCCACCCTGCATAGAGTCCCATTCCAGCCGCATGCTCCTCTCTAACCCGCCGGCTCCGCCCCCCTGTCATTCTGTCCTCCTGTCCGCCTGTCTGTCTCCCCACCTCTTTCGCCTTCACTAATTCCCCGCCCCTTACATTTGGTCGCATGGGAGAGCCTGTCCTGGATATTTTCTTTTTTCTTTTTTTTTTCGTTTTTGTTTTTTTTCTCTACCCCTACCCTACCCCCCCCCCCCCCCCCCCCCAACCCAACCCAACTCCCACCCAGAATTGAAATACCTTAATAGTAACCCCTCCCCCCTTGTACTCCTGTTTTACATGCATCCATCACTACGGTTACTATTCTGTTAATGTCTGTAGCTGTAGCGTAATTATTAATTTTCCCCTTTTTTTAAAACAATTTTTCTAAAAATGTCTGTAATTATTATCATTTTTTTGTTTGCTCGCTAGAACCCGCTCCCTTGCTGGCCCCTTGAAGGAGGGCCTTTTAATGGCTGATTCCTTTTAGTCTCTTTTGAAGAGTCCTGAGAATTCTCCTCTTTACACTCCGGCCCCTCCCACACCCCCACACACATCCCGCACCCCACACCCTCACAACCCTGTCCCTCTCCAAGCTGAAATCTCAGCCCTCACACACTTTCTCACTCATAGCTCTTAAAAAAGGAGTCTTCCATTCATTCCGGAACCTTCTCCAGGAAGTCCTGTCCCCCTCCTACACTGTCTAGCCTAGCGGCCCCGTCTGAGTGGCTGGGGGGGGGGGGCCTCCAGGCTCGGGCTGCTTTTGAAGAGGCCTTCGAGTGTCTCGTCTTCCAAAGGGCCCTTTTTTCGGGGGCCCGCGGCCTCCTCCTCCTCCTCCTCCTCCGCGGGCCTTTGTACATCAAAGCCGGCGTTCCCGCCACCGCATTTAGGAAAAGGGCTGAATGCGTGGAATAAAGGGCGTGTGTGACTACAGCCTCCCCTCGTCTCCCCCTCCTTACGAGGTACACATTCAGAGAGAGAGACTGGACAGAGGTCCGCTCCCCGAATCCCATCCCCCCAACCCCACCCCACCCCACCCCTCCACCCCCTCAGGATTGGTCCACCATCGACCATCACCATCCTCACACCGCCGCTAAGTTGCACACATCTGCTCGTCACGGTAACCGTGGCTCCCCGCCCCGCCCCGCCCTGCCCCGCCCGCCTTTTGGAACCTTCCCAGCGTTCTGAATGTGGAAGCCAGTTGCGATGTGTTCCATAGACAAACAGGCAACCAGCGCTGCCCCCAGACTCCCCACTTCCTGTTTGCATGCCCTTCCTGTTTTCATTAGTAGTTCCCACCCCCGCCCCAATCTAGTTTTCCTACTTTTGTCATTTACCCCCCCTATACTGTATTTCACCTTTTGAGATTTCCATTTTTCTACTTTTTTTTGTTTACTTGTGATGTCACTGAGCTCCTCCCCCTTTTAGCTCCTAGTGTGTCTCTCTCTCTGTGACTCATGATTTTAGATGTAGCAGGTTTTTTTTTTTTTGGTGCTTACCTCCATCTCCCTTTCCCTCCCTACTTTCCCATCGCTGTCCACCTGCCTCCCCCCCCTCCCCCCCCCCCCACCACACTCACGCAGTTTGTCTTGGACACCATTTCCCATCATCCCCTTCTGATGTGAGGGACTCATTGTCGTAATGTGGCTGTTTGATATGGAAGACAGAATCTGCAACCACGACAACAGCCACAGCAAACAACAGCAGCAAACAAACCCACTACCCCCCCCCCCCCCCCCCCCCCCCCCTTCCAAAAAATAATCATGATTTGAAACAGGGAAAAAAAAAACAAATTTGTAGTTAAAAGAGTCTTCCCTTCCCCTTCCTCTTTTATTTAAAAAAAAAAAGACTGTTCTGGGATTGTTACCAGTGGGATTAACACTCTAACAGGGTTTTATTTTTTAATTTTATTTATTTAATCATTTTTGTGGGGCTTCTTGGCGGCTTCCTGCTTCTTGGCTTTTTGGGTTTTTTTTTTTTTTTTTTTTTTTTTTTTTTTTTGGCACAAACGCCAAGAGAGAGTTGATTCTCAGGCGGGGCGGGCGCAGAAGCGGGCTTCACATTAACCAACTGCTCCATGTTTGTCCCCCCTCTGTCACTTGTGTTTTAGAGAGAGATGAGGCTGCAATTGAGAGCTCAGAGTTCAATGCCACGTCACTAGCTGATGTGGACAAGCGGGTGAAACGGCGGCTGCTCATGGGTAACACTTCTTTTCTTTTCCTCTTCCTGTGTGTTGCTATGGCGCTTGTGCTTGTTTCCCCCTCCTCCTTCCTCCCCCCCTTCTTTTTGTTGTTATAAAAAAAAAAAAAAAAGGTGTTTTTTTTTTTTGTCCTACGGTGCACACGTTGTTGGTACCTAAAAGAAAAAGAAAAAAAAGTGGATGAGGTGGAATGAAAAAAAGATTTTTTTGTTTTCTGTAAAAATGGACGCTGCGTGACCTCCTGTTCTGTTACCAGCTGCTCCAAGCACCAAAGATACTGCTGACAAGGCTCCTGACTCCTCGCTGAGCGTTTCTCTGGAAGCTTCTGTTCTGCTCACGTACATACGCATCGACAAAAGTCAAGTGCAAGTCACAGATCTTGCCAGTAATATCTTTGGCTGCGCTGTCGTTTCCATTAAAAAGGAAGCAGCCCCTTTTTTTTGCGGTACAGCGTGTTTATTTATAACGGGTGACTCAGCGTTTTAACTTTGGTTTACTTTATCCCGCTCTGACCTTTGACCTCACCCCTGGTGACCCCTAGTGACCTCACACCTTATTGGTCTCACATCCCCGAGTCCCCTCAAACAGGCAAACAGATCTCTGGAGCCTTGAGATTCAGTGAGCTTTGAGTCTTTTTTTTTTTTTTTTTCTCTCTCCCCCCACAAGGTTACTCCGGGCTTTTCATTTCCAGGGATGCTGATCTTCATCGCTGCCTGCCGTGTTTGTTTAATAAACGGAGTGCTGGGGATTAGCATTCTGTCTCAGAAAGGCATAATATGGGCATCTCGCTCGTTTTGGAATTTCCCCATTTTTGGCTGCGGTGTTTGTGTTTCCTCAAACCCACACATCCTGCAGCTTGGTTTTAATTCACCTCATACAGTACATAGGTGCCCCCCTCGACACACACACACACTCTCATTCTCACACACTCGGGTACACACAGACACCCCCCCCCCCCCCCCCCCCCCACACTCCTCAACACAACACACCACACACAAACAGACTCATTCTCTCACACACTCGGATACACACACACCCCACCCCCCCCCCCCCAAACACACACATTCTCTCACACACACACACACACACACACACACTCATTCTCACACACACACACACACACACACACACACACACACACACACACACACACACACACACATACAGACTTGTTCTGAGAGGTGGCAAACGGTCGTGTGTGTGTTTTGCGGAATGCTCCAGCTGCGTGATTGACAATAACAGGGCCGCTCCGCCTTCGAGACGAGATTAAAAAAACAGAACAAAACAAAAACAACGAGCGAGTCGGGACAAATCGAGCCGGAGGAGGCGAAGGGCGCTGAATAGCGATCCGTCCGCAACTTTTAAAAAAAAACACGTTAAGCCCTCGCCGCTCGCTGTCCCGCTCCCGAACGCAGACGGCGGGGGGTCGGGGGCACCGGGTTCGTCCCGGACGGGCGCGCGACTGGCTGGCACGCCCCGGCTCCTGTTTAAAGAGGCCCTCTCCCTGCCAAGTTCCGCCCCGCCCCTCCCCGCCCCGCGCAGGCATATTTGGAATGGGTCGCGTCACGTGACGACTCTGCTAGGGAGAGAGACTTCTCTGATTGGTCCTTCGCTGTCATACTCGGGCTAGCGTAATTGCCATTGGTGGAAGTGGTAATTATGATATTGATAATTAGATAACTAATGACACGTGGGCACCACAACGTGTCCCGCTAATTATTTTGCGGCGAATAAAAAACGCTATCACCGTCAGATCAAATGAATTTGCAATTATTTGTAAAGGACATTTCTCGCAAAATATTTCACATATTTCATGTCATAAAACTTCCCAGCAGAAACACACTTATGAGGACAGTTCCATAGCAACTTCGATATTCATTAATTGTCAGATAACAGCTTATAGCACCATGTAGCGCATTTCATTTGACCAGTCCTATCACTACATTTATGAGGACATGCCCAGTATCATTCCAGTATCAACCGCATTGTAGCAGCCCGTTCCTGCTCTGCGTGTATACGAGTCCACACATGCTAGCTCCTAGCCGCTGTGATGCTACATGAGTGCTAGGCTCCAGATATCTGTACTGCTGGTGAATGAATGAACGAATGAATGAATGAATGAGTGAATAACCCTGTCTCGTGTCATGGTCGACAGTAGTAACGCACACCCGATTCACCACAGTGCTCCTCCTCTGATGAAAGCATGAGAAGGCATAGAATGGCAGAGTGAAGCTAACGATCGGATACATGAGGCCTCTGATGACTCACTCTCAGCCTTTACTGCGTGTTTTCTTTTCCAATGTGCAGCGACTGGAATTACTTTTTAAAAAAAAAAATAATAAATTTAATGTTCTGTGCTTTCCAGCTTTCATTGGATAAGGTGCTGAACTGTAGTCTAAAGCCAGGATATCCCACATAATCAGTCATCTTTAATTCTTTAATTTGTATTTATTTTATTTTAGTTTGCTGTGATCCTGGTTTATCTGAAGGAAGTAACCGAGCCACTAACACTACTAATGACTAATCCACTAAACTTGGTCTTAACTGCACCCCTTTCAATCTGGGGAGTCTTTGGGCAGCATTTCTTGTTTTGGTTCTTGGTCTCCTAGGCATTTTTCACTTATGAAAATCAGTGCATTTTTTTACTCTTGGTGTAGTCAGTCATCGGAAAGATTTGTGTGTGTGTGTGTGTGCACACAGGTGCATGCGTGTGTGTGTGTGGCTGAAATTTGGAGCGAATGGGTCAATTTAATTTCTACATTTGAACGTTGCTGGAACAGATGTGCATGAAAATGAATCGGTGTATAAAAATAGAGTTTAGATATGAAACATCTGTAGCTTTTAGACTTCTGGCTCCAATCGCTAATAATAAAATTATCTGCAACTTCAAAAACTTGCCCTGGTCACACGTGTCAAACCGAGGGCTGCCTCGTTGACTAGAAGAACAGATGCTTCGAGCTAATGGAATAGTAGTGACTAATTGAAGATGCAAAATGACAATGTGCAGAGAGTTGCCTCTTTCTGTTCCGCCATCTTGTTTGTTCTGAGTCATTGCACAACAGTCACGTCCTTAAATCCTCCCAACGCCTAGAACTCCTGGCAGCCTTTCTCTCTACCACACAACCCTCTTATGGTGCAACCCACTCGACATTGCAACAACAACTGACTCCTGCAACAAACTACCCTTCTGATAGAGACCTTCATGTCATCGGCCATCTTGTCAGATAATCTGTTGCACAGAACCTGTGTATATAGCCCTTTGTTTTCCATGTCTGCATAGTGACTGCTGAGCGAGTATTTTAATATATGGTTAGTAACCAAAATTTTTATTCCTCATAGTGACTTTGTTGTAATGTGTGAAATATCGCTGAGTTAGAGGCAAAAAGTTTTAAATTACTTGGTGCAATAGCTTCGGCTGGTAGTTCTTGCATTCGCTCCATTGCATAAAACTCATTTGCACCCAATCAAGCTGTTGACATAGAAAGGGGAAAAAAAGCGATCGTTTGTGCTTCAAGTGCGAATTGAAGTTACTTCGAAAATAAGCAACGTGGAATTCAGGCCCTGTGAGTCTTCGGTTTTTATCTTGGGGGCCGGACTTCCTGTGCGAATAAGAGCAGGCTTGGGCTGAGCGCCGGTCTGTTTCATGGCCCACTCAGTGTGCTAACTGGGCCACGATGGAGCCACTGGTGTATGATTACATTACTTTACATTACATTACATTACATTATAGGCATTTAGCAGCAGTAGCCGTTCTTATCCAGAGCGACTTACACAGCATTTTTAAAGTTCCATCCATTTATACAGCTGGGTATGCGCTGAAGCAAGGCAAGTTAAGTGCCCTTTCTCAAGGGTACAATCGAACCTGTGACCTTCAGGTTACAAGAGCAGTTCTTTACCCGTCATGCTACACTGCTGCTGATAACGCCGCGGTACACGGGTGGGAGGGGAGAGAGCGGGGAGTTTAAACAGTCGCTCTCGGGCCCAGTCTCACTGTGTCCATCCTCTTTGGGAAGAGAATCTTTTTTTTTTTTTTTTTTTTTTTAACTGACTGCAGCTGCAGTAAATTTTCATATTTGGTCATCAGCCCCCCTGCGTTTTCAAAGGGAAAAATTTTCACTAATATTATTTTGCTGTTCATTCAGAAAATGAAAATTCTTTTTTTTTTTTAATGAATGCCTAAAATATCCTACATCACTCACAAAAACTTAATATTCAAAAATGTCAGAAAGTGAACTTTCTCTTTAAGTGGGGAAAAATGCATTGCCAACAATCGGGCATTTCAAGGAAGGGGTATTATTTAGATTGAGAGAGAGAGAGAGCACAAAGAGGTGTTTCAAGGCTATGGCCATTTAACAATTTGGGAATTTAAGGAATTTTGGGTAAATACACCCCCCATGTGCTGGACATGTGTGATTATGGTGCGAAAACCAATCGTGATATATTGACCTCCCCGACAGAGACCAAATAAACGGTTGCGCCTAGGCGCAGACGTATCTGAGCTGTGTCTTTCTGAACGCGGTCCTCCCTGACAGCTCGTTCAGGAACAGAAACATCGAATAAAGCGTATTTCTGTTGTGCAGTGAAAGCAAAGCCATGCAAAGCCGAAGGAAAGGGCCAGTGTGGCTGCGCACACCTGATTCTACTAATCAACCGCTAGAGTCGTTGCTAAGCGACCTTGATTAGTGGAATCAGGTGTGCGCACCCACACTGGCCCTT
Source organism: Anguilla japonica (assembly GCA_025169545.1). Taxonomy (NCBI): domain Eukaryota; kingdom Metazoa; phylum Chordata; class Actinopteri; order Anguilliformes; family Anguillidae; genus Anguilla; species Anguilla japonica. Next base: position 11,700,915 of record CM045901.1, on the reverse strand, counting down.
TCTGGATTAAGACTGGGGACCCCAGCTCTGAAACTTGAAAAGCACCTCATTAAAAAAAAAAAAAAAACAGCTTGTTAAAACTGTGGGATTGCAGTTGAGTTTGGAATGAAAACCAGCACACAACAGTGGTCCCCCCGGTCCGAGTTTGAGAACCACTGCCCCTCCAGGGTTCAGGACTGTCCCAGCATGGGCTGAATATCACCTCTACTCAGGTTTTTAGATGGTTCAATGACATAGTAAAAGCAGACGTACTGTGTGAACCCTCGCTGAAACAGAGGTGGGCCCACAGGAGGATACAGGTGTGCGGAACAGTGACGCAGCCTCAGGTGATGCATTTTTATTTCTTTATTTGTTTATTCTTCTTCTGGCCGCTGGCCGGCAGTCGAGTAATCCCCACCTGTCACCGCGGAGAGCCTCCGACCGTTTCCCTGGCGACGGATTTTAATCCCTCATTTTTAATTAGCGCCCTTCTCCTCCCGTGTGTGTCTCTCGCACCTCCTGAGGAGATTCGGGTTCCCCCCCCCCCCCCCCCCGACCATTTCTGCCAGACAGACAGCGTCTCAGGCCATGCTCACCCTAAAACTGGGGTTCCTGAGCCTTCAAACCATTTTTGTGAGAAAATATATTTTTGAATACATTTCTTCTTTTATTAAAATGTAGCCCAGCATATGTTCATATATATATATATATTTTTTTTTTTTTTTAAACTCAATTATGTTTATACTATGAAATATGTAACAGGTGCAGTGTTTCATGTAACTACCACGGACGTCACTGCGTTGCGTATTATTTGTGCAGTGTAGTAATATGTTTTGACCCACCTCAACCTCTCCCATACCCTCCAGTTTGGGAACTCTGTCTGACAAACATGCACTGCCCCAGAAATTCAGTCCCTGAGGACGTTCAGTGCCTGGGGGTGTACAGTCTCAGGCAGCATTTAAAAACACAAGGGTGACCTGCTCTATTCTCCTCTTCTATTTCAGTCACATTTTAGTCATAGAAGTTAAATGGAGTCAAGTGAATGACGTGTGTGTAATCATTCATCAGAATGACATCAGATACATAACACTCCATGAAATAATTCTGCTTGCAATATTGCAGGGATTTCGTGCAGTGTTCACATAATATAAATGAGGTGGTATCAGATACAAATATGATTTTGGACAAGGCCCTGTTTTTCATACAAAGATATTATAAAGAAAACTGTCAGTTTGTGAGTTCACACGTTTTATGTCAAAAGTAGCATGGAATGGTCCTGGAAAGCTATTCAGCTTTGTTTAAATACAGTTTAAAAAAAGAATAGCAGTTACATTTGGAACCGCTTTTGCAATGTTATAATGATAATCTGCGGGCGATGTTAGCATTGCAAGCATGTTTTCACGCTCGGGACATTTTTCCATGACAGTTGCGAATGTTTTCGGCGACACTGGGGAGAAAACAACTGGGATGCTCCCCAACGTTCTTGTGCAGTTTTGCGGTTTTCAGGATATGGTGCAGTGCTTTGAGGTGGAGGGGAGGGGGGGGGGGGGGGGGGGGGGGGGGGGGGAGGACACATTTTGGGGGCAGGTGATATTGGGAGCTGAAGTATGCGGAGGGGGTGGAACGTGTCAGCCGTAGGATGTGCGTTTCCCGGGGGGGGGGGGGGGGTGGTGGGTGGGGGGGGGTTGGGGTTGGGGTTGGGGTTGGGTTTGGGGGGGGGGGGGGGGGGGGACAGGTCCAGCTGGTGGAGAGCACAAGCCGCAGGACTCTGTTCACAGTGCGCTAATGACAGGGCCCTCCGCTCATTATAAATCACTCTGAGCTGCAGGGATCCAGAGGTGACTCGGCGGCTAGCGAGCTAGCGAGCGCGCTATGCCCTGCAGCGGGAGTGCGCTGGGCTGCAGCGCAGACGGCGTGCTCCCCGCAGCCCCTCTCCCGCTCCCCCTGTCCGGCGGCCTGCTGCTGTGCGTTTGCCGGGCCGTCCCCGCCCCTCTCCCCGAGAAGGGTTTGCGGATCGAGCTCGCCGATGCGGGATTCTCGCGCGGGACGTTCGGCGCATTTCTGAGCTTTGTCCCACGTGAGGGGACCTGCAGGCTTGTTGCGCGGTCTCTGTGCGGTCAACATCACGGTTAGAAGACTGGAGAAACGACACCGGTGTCGTGCACCAAGATGTTAAAGTTCTGTTGTCATTTCTGGAGAAAGGTCTTCTGTTCAAGTTTGTGTTCGTCTACGCGAAAAGCAGGATTTTAGTTTTTTCAGAAATGGCCGCGCTCAATCTGTCAGGCAGGTCCAATTACGTCCCACGACAACAGGTGTTTCATGCGCGGGAGTCCCTCGCTGGAGACTCATCTGTCTTTTCTCTCGATTGAACAGGTTGCCTGAAACCCCACCGTGAGGCATTCCGTCTCAGCGACTAAATTGCAGGGTGCGAACCTCATCGCCAACCCAGAGGCGCGGGCAGGCGCAGCTCCTGGTTGTGCAGCGAGCCACGAAACGGGCCATCTCACCCGGATCAGGGATGTTAGGGAACCTAATGGTTAACGGAAACGGAGAGCACGGCCTTTTTTGGCACGGCATTAAAAACCCCGGAGTCAGACGTCTGGAGAGAAAATAAGTTTCTTGAAAAAAAAAAAAAAAAAAAAAAAAAAAAAAAAAAGCTCGTTCTTCAAAGTAAGCGAAGCGGAGAGGAGCGGGATTAAGTGTGACGGCCGAGCTGACGGAGGTGTTCTCTCAGAGGCCACGCCCGCTGGAGCTCGCCGTGCGGACGGCACGCGTTCGGGATCGACGCCGGTCGGCTTCCTGACACACGCAGTTACCGTTTTTTCCCCCCAGTAAAAACAGAAAGATATAAAAAATAAAAAAAACCTTGCCTCCATATTCGGCCATTTTGGCTCTTTTTCGCGCCGCGTGTTTCCTGTGCCGTGCTTCGGCTTGCTTGCTTGCTCTCCGCGTTAACGGAGTCGGCTCCAGAACCGGATCTGCCCTCTGGTCAGAGAGCGTTTATCCGCATTTACACAGCCAGTGGTACCAGCGGGAACCGAGGTTTTTGGAGGTAATTTGCTGGGAAGAGGGCCATGTTGTTCTCATTTGTACTTGGTTTACTCACAATTGAAAAGAAAAAGCATCTGGACAGTGGAGGTGATTGGATGGCAGATGTCTCAGTGAATCATCTAATGGATGGATCTCAAACTCCAATCTAATGCAGGCATCTCAAACTCAAATCTAATTAATTTGATTGGCTAAGTCACTGATTGGCTAAGCAGTCTGCACACCTTGTTTCCAAGCCCTAATTAGGCTGCTGATTGGAAGAAAAACACAAGAAAAAAAACAGCGGAGACTGTCCAGGTCTGGAGTGTGAGACCCCTGTTGCAGCGTCTGATGCAGGGCCGTAAGCAGAGCGCAGGGTAGTCCAGCGGGGGACAGTTTGCCGTGGGTCGGTTAATGAGCGGAGATGGAGGGCTGGGCCGGAGGGCCGATGCTGCGGATGGGAGATGCTCAGGGGCCTCTCAGGCTGATGGATGAGGCCCGGGTCCCTCTCTGAGCGGCGGTATCCTGTCCGGCCGGGGCAATTTAAAACGGGGAGTGCGCCAATTTCATTTGGCCTCGTTTGTTTTTCTGTACGCTGCCCCTCCTCCCTCCCACACACGCACACACACACATGCACGCACACACACACACACACACACACACACACACACACTATCCACAACACGCACTCATCTGTTCTCTTGTTTCCCTGCAGACCTCTCCTTTTAACTCATTTTTCATTTCCATTTCAGTTTCTGATGCTAGAAGCTAAGAAAGGAAAACAAATCCAAATCTCACTCACCTATTCCCTTTTTACAATTAATGCCTCAGTTGTGTCAGGCCTTAAGTGGTAGGTAGTTATGGTTGCCTCAGGTCAACCTTCAGGGCTTCCATTCAAAGAGATGAGCCAACACTATGGGACCTTCATAGAGCTTTGCTGGTCAAATGGGGGTGAACCAGGGTGTTTGGGAGTAGCGGTGAGTGACAGAGGTTCTGTGTGTGAGAAATGTTAAATGTTGGGAAACCAGCACAAAATGGGGGATCACCGCTTGCCTTTTAAACCTGGTATTGAGGTACGCCGCTGTATCTGAAGGATTGTACACCGTGTTGGAGTCCTGCTTCCGTTGCATCCATTGTGGCTCTAAATGCAGACTGCTAACGCATACTGTAGTTCATGCATGCAGTAGTTGAGGAAATCCTTATCATTACTTAAACTAATTTCTACTTCATTTATGTAAAAAACAATCATAATCTGCTCACTCTGTTTGTAGAGTAGCTTGATTTTAATCACTTATTTTCTGTTAGCTTATTTTGAAACCTTTTGTTCCTGTTGCATTATGGGTAAATTTGCCTCAAACCCTTTTGATTGGTGCTGGGTGACGCGTGCTTTGGAATGACCTGCAGTGTCATGCGTGTGAATAGACACGTGTGCCTGTTGGATGATTCCAAAGCCACCTTACAGGAACTCAGTTTTCTCTTGTTATTGTTTGCTTCCTGTATTTTCCTCCCTGTTTGAAATGAGCCTTTATGCCATTTCCACTGAGACAGGGGCCACCTCTCTACAGAACCGTACACTTTCGTCGTTTAACACAATGCTGCTCACAGGGCTACTGTTTTTACACTGTTTTTGAAATGTTTTTAAAAAGAGACCCGACCGAGAACCTGAGATTTTTGGGTATGTGTTTATTTTTATTGGTCACCAGTGGGATTATCTGAGAACTGAAACTGTCAATCAGAATTCAGATTTTTAAGACTTAACGGAGCGGGAAGTAGGGAACAGGACTGAGCGTTTCATACAGTCTACTGAATGTGCACCGTCTGTACGGAGTACAGGTGTGTATGTTTTATATTTATGCACAAGGTACGTGAGTCATAATTGTTGTGTGTGTGTTCATTCTGCTCCCGCCTCCTTGCTTCTCTGTTTACCCAGAAACCTGTGCGGTGAACAATGGCGGGTGTGACAGGACGTGTAAGGACACGGCCACCGGGGTGCGCTGCAGCTGCCCCGTGGGGTTCACCCTGCAGCCTGATGGGAAGACCTGCAAAGGTGCGTGTGCGTGCGTGTGTGTGCGTGTGCGTGCGTGCGTATGCACACGCCTGTGCAAGTGCATGTAAGACATAGTGTCTGAGCATGTGTGTGTGTGTGTGTGTCTGTTTGTGTCTGTATGCACACACGAAGGTGTGTGTACAGGTGTCTGTGCAAGGCTGAGTGTCTGAGCATTTGTGTGTGTTTATGTATTTGTGGGTACATGCCAGTGTGCGTGTGTGTGTGTGTGTGTGTGTGTGTGTGTGTGTGTATACAGGTGTGCGCATGCTGCCACTGCATCAAAGTGCTCTTTGAGAGTTCTGGGTGACTTTGGGTTTGGCGGAGTCCATCACCCCGGGCAACCGCGGTCTGTGCGGTCCGCTCTAAACCGGTTCACATCAGAAGAACGCGTCTCCGGCCCGGTCGGGTCCTGCCCACCGCGGCATCTGAGCGGCCGTGGGCAGCCGGCCGCGGGGTCTGGAGTGATCCGGAGCCAAAACCAACTCTCCCGCCGCGGAACGGGCCGCCCATTCCTTTTCGTTTTTTTTTTTTTGCCTTTTAACGTTGTTTTCCTAGCGTTCCACTTCCGAATTTCTGCATTGGCACCGATAACATCCCCCCCCCCCCCCCCCCGCCCCCCCCCCACCCCCCTCTCCCCTTGATTCTCAAAGTCAAACTCCAGATAAATGGCCCGTACGCAAAATAGCGCAGGGTTTTCTCTAAATAAATAACCGCGCTCAACAATTTGACCTGCGGGTCGCTCAGTGGAAAATAAAACAATTTATACGCGGCGGTATGCGCTTGAAGGCGGCCTTGTTAATGTCAGAGCGCTGGAGCCGGGAACAGATCGCAGAGCGCGCTGCCCCTGGAGGAACCGGCTGCGCCGAGCACGCCGCCGCGTACAGGAAGAGAAACGCGAGCGAGCCTCTCGCACACGCGCTCAGAATTCACACAGTCTGGGTCTGTTTCCCAGGAAACGTCGCGTTCTGATAGCCCTGTCCGGAGACTTTTTGGTCAGTGTTGTGCACGTGAGCGAACAAAAGGTCTGCCATTCCGGCTCCTGTCGGCTCCATTCCGGCTCTGTCCGATCGCAAATGGCCGTGACCCAGATTCTCCTCCGTTTGTCTTACTGTGTGCGAGGTGGAGAAGGCAGAAATAGCAGGAAGACATGAGGTAATGGGGGCTTGGTGCAGCTAGGTGATTGGTTGGCGGAGGTGGGGTTTTAACCCCCCCCTTTAAAAAAAAAAAAAAAAAAATCGCACGGGCAGAGGGGGGGGGGATAGGTCAACTCCACGTGCACCGAAGGCGCGCGCGCGAACACGTGAGGGCGCGGGACGGCTCCGGCGACGCGGCACGGTCATGTGACCCGGAGAATGTCGCGCGTACGTGCGTAGGCGCCCGGGCCGGGCCGTCCCGGCCCCGCCGCGAGACACCTCGGCAAACTTTGGGCTGTTTGAACAGTGAGGCCCGCCGGCCCCCGCCGGCCCCGGGGCCCCCTGGCGCTTCTCACGCGGAGAGATCGCCCCCTCGCCGCGCTCCTCGCCATCGCCGGCGCTGCGGCCGCCGGGAGCCGCTTCTGTACCCCTCTCCACAGGGCGAGCCATTTTATTAGACCAAACCGAGTGGACACTTAAACACATTTCTGCAATTCGTCTCCGAACAATAGTAGTAATTTAGATTAGCACTCATCGTTTGAAATCATTACGTAGAAATCCAAGGGCGTTCTGTATTGAATAATTATTCCTGCAAGCAATTCCTGCAGGTAGATCTCACTTTATTTTTATATGATGTGAGGAGACACAAACGCTTGGTCCGGAGGGCATTTTTTACCTCAGTTTGTCCCAAATGTGAAAACGACAATATTTAGTAGATGATGCGAGAAATAAATCTGGACACTAGCCTTACATTACAGTCATTGAAAATTATCGAGTCAGTCTTAACCCTTTGAAGAAATGGTTTTTTTTTTTTTTTTGGAATGGTTTATCAAAATTGAAAGTCAGTGTTCTAGAACTCCGCTGCTTTCAGTTACCAGTGGTGACTGTTACATCAGCATTAGAAGGTTCATTTAAGAACATTGTAATCGTGTTTTGTGATCTCACACCGTAAGGGGTTAACTCCGCTGTATTCCTGCAGTAAGTGCAGTGGAATGAGCCTGTGATTAAACGGCACGTTTGAGTGAGTGATATATGCGGTAATACGCGCTGATGTAATGGGTAACTCTAGGGCCTGTGTTTTATTTCTGTAGTCTACCACCGCCACCCCCCGCCCTTTCCACGACTGCCCCCCCCCCCCCCCCCCCCCCCCCCCCCCCCCCGAAGCGGTGTCTTCTTCATAAATCCACTTCCATTATCCCTCCAGTCAGGGAAAACCGCAGAACCTTTTAGCACCTTTTAGGAGAGCTGGAACGGAGTCTTAAATACCTGCCGGAGCTTGGAGGGCTTTCAAGGCCTCAGCCTTTTATGAATAGAGCCGAGCGCGCGTCACGCTCGCTTATTTACGAGCGCTCGGAACCCTGCTCCCGCTCACAGGCGGGGGGGGGGACGATTTTACGCCATGGCGTTTCGGGACGGCGACGAGCCGATCCCCGGGCTCCGAGCGGGGAAGAAGATTTGGGGGGGGAAAAAACATCATCCCTTCTTCCCGTACCTGGTGCCGTCATGCCGACTCAATGTCAAGTTCAGCCAGACCCGCCCCCCCCCCCCCCCCCCCCCCCCGTTCCCCGTCTGACTCTGACTTGTGTCCGGACAAGACTGCGTCTGATGAAGAAAAATGCCTTTTTCTCTCCTCTTGTTCCGGTGGCTGGCGGGGGGGGGGGGGGGGGGTCGTTGAGTGGGGAAGACGGATGGACGGGCAGCCTGTGTCGGGCGGTGAGGCTCGGCCCCGCCCAGATAATTTCACTGGCCCCCCACCTCAGGGCTCAGTAAATTGTGTGTGAGACGCTCGTCCCTTCTGGGATGTGACAACCCATTTATCACTACAGTGAAGAAAGAGAGAGAGAGAGGGGGGAAACTTACCTGTCTCTCCTCCACCTGACCCAGAAATGTATAGGCATGCACACACACTCGCATACACACGCTCACACGCACACAGTCACGGATACACACGCACGCACACGCACACACACACACACACACAAATACAGACATACATGCAGACACATACACTCACACACACACACGTACACAGTTTCTGCCAGGCCTGCAAGTTCTCCAGTAGTTGCGTTATTATAATAAAGCTCATTATAACAGCATAGGCTCTGTGACTGCATGTTCACTCAGTCATTTAATAGCCCCTGAACTTGGTTTCCTGTTGACCGCGTGTAGCGCTTCCCATCCAATCCCAGTGCGTCTTCACAGTGATCCGCAGCAGTCAGTCAGTCTGCTTGCCCCTGCTGTTTCAGCCTCTCCTCTCCTACCGAGCGTCGCCCCCTCTCACAGAATCAGGGCTTTTCCCTCCCTCCCCTGCAGCTTATAAAACAGCAGAAGCACTCAACGCCCGTGTCCTCCAAACTTCTGCTTCTCCTCAGAAACGCTATTAAAGCTCTTGATTTAGTTCAGCTGTGCCGTGCGCGTTGAAGGCTCTGCGCTCTGTGGCTGCTCCGGGCTGCGAGCCGGCCCTGTATCGTAGAGAGAGATACCCTTACTCACAGCACTGTGGCTCTACGGCTACCGGAAAGGCCCGTGTATATTATGAGGATATCCGCGTAGTGTGTGTGTGTGTGTGTGTATGTGTGTGTGTGCATGTTCATGTGTGTGTGTGTGTGCATGTGTATACATATCTGTACGGCCCTGTATCTCGTAGAGATACCCTTACAAAGAGCATGCCTGTATGGGCACGGAAAGGCCAGAGTATATTATGAGGATATCCACGTAACGTGTTTGTGCGTATGTGTATACTTATCTATTCGTACACACGTATGCATAATTTGTTTTGTTTTTGGGTGGTGTCGGCCATGCCTGATACAGGCAGGACGCCTGGTCTTTCTCTCTGGAGCCTTGTGGTCTGTTGGAGAGTGGGTTTGGGGCTTGTGACCAGGGCCTGTCACTATGACAACAGTGCAAACAAGTTGCTGGGACAGTGACTTGTTGGGGGGGGGTCCTGCCTCTGTTCTGCGGTGTCAATATTGCTAGTGCTGAGGGGTGGCAGAGCCGTGGGGAGGTCAGAGTTCAGAAAGCGACCTTTGACCCTAAGAACCCCGTCTTCATTATATCAGTCGCAAAGCTCGCACGAATATCACCTTTATGTTCCTGATGTTCCGATGGGAAATATCTCGGGGCATCGGGGAACAGGATCTCAGTCACGCAGGACTGCGTGTGATTTCTCAGGTGACATGTACATTTGTTAGCAGTTGCGTTAGCCGCGTGGAATGTCGTGTGAGATAAAGACGAGCCGATTGGTCATGGCCATTACGCATCACAGCCATTGTGAAGCACGGTAGCTTTGTCACCCGAGACAGAGCTGTTGATGGAGGAGACCCTGCTTTTTTTCTAACGTGTTATATTTGGTAATGACAGGGAGGGCGAGCGAGAAGCGGCCGGCTGTAAAACAGTTACGCCGCTCGCCGGCGTCGGGGTGAGGGAGATCCCGTGACATCACGCGCGCCCCCCGTCGTGTATTCGCCACGGCGCGAAGCTTTTCCCCGAACAGTTCGATTGAAAGCCCCCCCCCCCCCCCCCCCTTGTGGTCTGGCTGCGGCCGCCGGGCCAGACACGCCTCCGCTCCCGCTGACGGACGCTTTAATGGAGGGTTTGTTTTATTGCAGGGTTTGCATGTAGGCCGAGAGAGAGAGGGGAGCGGAGGAAGGGGGAGAGGGGGAGAGGGGGGGAAGGCGATCCTGAAATGTTTCCAGATGTGTGATTAGCGGGAACATCTGCGGCGGCGTGGGCTGGAGATGAGTTATGGGGTGCGTCACGCACGCGGGCACCTGGGGCAGGTCCCCCCCCCCCTCCCACCCCACTCCTTCCTCCCCCTCCCATGGACCAGCGCAGGCAACCCTCCCTGTGCTCAGAGCACTGGCTGCTGGACCGCAAATCCCAGCATTCAGCGCTGTTTGCACGAGTCCCTCTTCCTGGGTCAGAATGAGGGTCGCTGCCAGCCTGAATAGCCTTCAGCACTGTGACATCACAGTTTATCTTGGGAGCCCGATCAGCAAATGAATAACAGAATGGCTCCTCACTGCACCTCTGGTCTGTATCTCCTGGTTTTTTTTTTTTTTTTCTTTAGGAATTTCGGTTTTCCCTGGTGCGTTGTAAGGCTGGTGTCAACCCTGCGGCGTCTTGCACCCGTTGTGGAGGGAAAAGACAACGCCCCCCCGCCCCGTCTGCCCTCCTGTGGTGTGGTCTGCAGCCGAGCTACACAGCCCCCCCGCTGGGCTTCTCAATCACGACAGGACTGCGCTCCGATTGGACAAACCGGAGTACGTACTGTAAGAATACAGTGCAATTCAGCGATACTCCAGCTGGGACGGATCATTCAGTACGCGAGTGGCCACCGTCCAATAAGGAGTCCCGCTTTCGCGGAACAGCCGCGTACGCAGGACATCTGTTGTTTGGGAGCCCCTCGGTGCCGTGTCCCCCTCCCTCTGTGTACCTGCGATGAAGCTTCGCGTGGAAGCGGCGGGCCGTTCCCCGAAAAAGATAAATGCGAGCCGCGGTGAATATTTATACGTTTCACGACACGCCAAAGCCTCATAAAACAGTCTTAAATTCCTCTCTGTTTGTTGTAACGGCGCGCTGAAAACAGCATCGCGATAATATTTATTGGGTTTCCGGAGAAGGCCTTCGCGGGAACATTCAACAGCGTTCACCTCGAATGACGCACCGGCCGTTCATCATTTGTCCGGTTGTTTGTTTCGTTGTGTTGAAAGAAGAAAAGTCCTCTGTATCCCGGATTAGCCGCTCTTATTAAAAATAATATACTCTTGTGAAAAGCCTAATAAAAATTGGAAAGCGGAATCTTTAAAAAAAATACCCCAAAGTCTCGAGTTGGCCGTTTCTGAGGGATTAGCAGGCTTGGTGCCCAGTTGCACAACGCAATAACAAAACTGCGTTTTTATGAAAATTAAGTGCTGCTCTCCATTTGAATTTATTTTTGTCTGGTTTCCATAAATATATTACTTTTCTTCCTTTAAAAAAATAACTCTAAAGGGAACAACCAAAAGTAACAAGACAAGCCTGCTTATCTCAACTCAGTCTTTAGCTTTTTCCACCCCCTGTGGAACTGTAGGACTGATTGAAGCCCAGCCTAGGAATGTGTTGTGGGGCTGCTGGGTGGCTCGTCCCGTTAAGGCACTGTTTCAGGCCCGCGCCAATGCTGACTGTGTTATAGCAGCATCCAGGGCAGTCACAGTCACTGCTCTGATCATTAGGGCAGTCACAGTCACTGCTCTGGTCATTAGGGCAGTCACAGTCACTGCTCTGGTCATTAGGGCAGTCACAGTCACTGCTCTGGTCATTAGGGCAGTCACAGTCACTGCTCTGGTCATCAGGGCAGTCACAGTCACTGCTCTGGTCATTAGGGCAGTCACAGTCACTGCTCTGGTCATTAGGGCAGTCACAGACACTGCTCTGGTCATCAGGGCAGTCACTGCTCTGGTCATTAGGGCAGTCACAGTCACTGCTCTGGTCATCAGGGCAGTCACAGTCACTGCTCTGGTCATTAGGGCATTCACAGTCACTGCTCTGGTCATTAGGGCAGTCACAGTCACTGCTCTGGTCATTAGGGCAGTCACAGTCACTGCTCTGGTCATCAGGGCAGTCACAGTCACTGCTCTGGTCATTAGGGCAGTCACAGTCACTGCTCTGGTCATTTGGGCAGTCACAGTCACTGCTCTGGTCATTAGGGCAGTCACAGTCACTGCTCTGGTCATTAGGGCAGTCACAGTCACTGCTCTGGTCATTTGGGCAGTCACAGTCACTGCTCTGGTCATTAGGGCAGTCACAGTCACTGCTCTGGTCATTAGGGCAGCCACAGTTACTGCTCTGGTCATTAGGGCAGTCACAGTCACTGCTCTGGTCATTAGGGCAGTCACAGTCACTGGTCTGAACAGCAGGGCAGTCACAGTCTGTCGGCTTGAGCGGCAGCTTGACTTTGTGTTCTGTTGCGGGGCCCGTGCTCGTCTTCAAAATTGGGCATCCCAAATTGGGGGAAAATACAGACAAAAAATAAAAACAAGAAAATTTTCTTCAGGATATTTCCTGAGATATTCTGAATCAGGGCATCTACCAAATAAACACTAACAATGATGAAGCTCTGCCTTTTGCTGACAGACAATAAAAATACTGACTAAATCCTGTCATTTGCTACCTTATTACAAAAAAGAAAATCCTGATAATTAATTCTTCCGTTCTCTTCTCTGCCCTTCAGGGCAGTTTGATAGTGTGTTCATATTTTTATTTTTTTGGTGTGTTTATTTCACTTCCCGCTGTGAAGACGAGCGAGCGCCTGGCGTAACTCATTAAGCCCCCGTCCTCCGTGCGGACGGGCTTCGCAGAGAGTGTGTGCGGAGCTGTAATTAGAGCTGGCTCACTAACGAGCGCCTCTGTGTGTCTGCCTGCCAGTCGGGGGGAGAGGAGGATGATCGCCGGGCTTCTGCCTCTGCCGATACGTCTGCAGTCAGGATCACGATAGGCAGCGGTGCGCGGTGTGCACTGTGTGCGTGTGCGTTCAGATCCACTGTGTTAACACTGTGCTGGACTGATTCAAATCCACTGTGTTAACACTGTGCTGGACTGATTCAAATCCACTGTGTTAACACTGTACTGGACTGAATCAGATCCACTGTATAAACACTGTACTGGACTGATTCAGATCTACTGTATAAGCGGTGTATTGGACCTAAGTCAGATCTACTGTATTAAAAGTGTACTGGACTAAATCTAATCTATTGTAGTAACGGTGCACTGGACTGAATCAAATCTACTGTATAAAGAGTGTACAGGACTGAATCAGATGCACTGTATAAAGAGTGTACCTGACTGAATCAGGTGCACTGTATAAACACTGTACTGGGCTGATTCAGATCCACTGTGAGGCTACAGAAGGCCAGTAGCAGTGTGTAGTTAGACCACCGTGTGGCTTGTTTACTGCCCTTCATAATCCCACAGTCTCCGCACTGAAAGAGCGTATTGCAGCCTGGCCACAGCAGCCCTGTGAAACCTCTCTGTGTTTACAGTACCTGCTGTGCTAAGGCTTCATTAGTTTGGCTAAGGGGGGTATTGGGGCAAACGCGGTGGGGGGTAGTATCTTCTTCTAGTGTCTGAAATGTGGTTTCATTTTTTGTGTCCATCTCTGTCTTTATCTCTCTCTCTCTCTCTCTCTCTCTCTCTCTCTGTCAATTTTATCATTTCAAGATGCTGAAGTGCATGTTATTTGTTTCCGCTCGAATGGTTCATTATGGCCCGTCGAGCACCATGCTTATTATCCTCCTGTTTTTCCAGGGAGGTAATCAAGGAGAGAACGCCAGTGTGGGGATGGCGGTGCTCGTGGGTGTTTGATTGACAGTCGTGCATTTTTGTGTGAGCTTGCTGGGTTAGAGGGGAGGGGCGCAATCAGGAGGACACGCAGGACACATTTGGGAAAAGGGGGGTGGGGTGGGGGGGGGGGGGGGGGGATTTGGGAGGAATGGTAAGAGAAGAGATGCTTGCTTATCTTTCACTTCCACTGTTTTCGAAAAAGGACAAACTCCCTTTAAAGAGGTGTTCAAATAAGTTTTAAGGAGGTGGCCCTTGACCTGCTCACGAGCTCCCTCAGCCAATGGCACGGGGCCGCTGAGGGGGCCGGAGGTCGGAGGTCGTCGGGTCATAAAGGGGGGAGCGTTTCCGAGGCGAGGAGGGGACAGACAGGGGAAGCGTGACACGTCAGAGATTAGCCAGCAACATTTAGCGTGCGATGGCGAATAATATCATAATGCCCCGTTCCACGAACCGGCGATTAGGAAATATCGCCAGCTACAAAAATAGCAATTATTAATTAAGAGCCAGGCGATTGGCGCCTTTCAGCACGGGGGTAAACAGGGATTAGCGTGCAGCAGGCGTGACTGGAGAGCGCTGTTAAACACGGATCCAGCGAGGGATTAGTCAGCGGAGGCGGTCCAGCCGGGAGCCAAATGGGTCAGGCGACCGGGAAAAGGCAAACGGCCGCAGCGACGGGAGCCTTTCGTTCGTCTTTTATTCCGGAACCGATTTCACCGATATTCTCTCAGGTTTAAAAAAAAAAAAAAAAGCGCGAGAGGATCTTATTGGGTCGATCCGCGGAGGCGACGGAAACGAGGGGAGGGAGTTCCCTGGGCCCCCGTGCGTTTAAATGCGTTTAAGGACGTGAGGTTTCACCCCTGTGGGAGGGGTGAGAGGGGGAATAACTGTCAGGAGCCTGGGAAAGGGGGCGGGGCTCGTCCCGCGGGGGGGGCGAGCACACAGAGGGGCTCAGACGTTTTGTTTCCCGCCGGCCCTTCCATTGTCGGGCCCCATCGGCCCCCGCGGCCCCCGCGGCCGCCGAGCGCCTCCCCTTGGCAATTTTCCCATGCTGCTTTGTGCTCCACTTCCTCCCGGCTCAAAGGCTTTGGCTAATCTCCGGCAGTTTTCATCACTTACGACACCAATCAAAACGGGCTTATCCTGTGTAATCTGCCACGCCATTCTCCTCCTACTGCCCTGCCCCCCCCCCCCCCCACTCACCCACCCGTCCGTCACACGAGAACATTATACCGCCCGAAATTACCCTCCCCCCCCCTTCCCAGAGAGGAGGAGTGGTCACCCGGGCCGGGGTGAGAGGGGGAATCGTGTGAAATTAGAGCCTCTGACAGACAGCAGTTTGGCGGGCACTGCGGTCACGGGGATCCCGAGCGCTCATTGTTCCCCGTACGCGGCTCCCGCGCCCGCTTTGCATTGTGGGTCTGGGTCTGGGGGGGGGCGCAGACCGCACCGCGGCTCTGACTGTTAATGAATGGCGCACCTGGCGACGGACAGCTGCGCTGGCGGTTACGGCCCCGCCCACGTGTTGACGGCTCCTGCCCCAGGGGGCGGGGTGAGCCTGTGCCAGTCCAGTCACACCTGGTCCAGCACAGGCCTTTCCACTCCAGGTGGGCCTAGATGGTGAGCTGGGACACTACAGGCCCGTAGTTCAGGCCCAGTCCAAACAGGCCCGGTCCTCGGCCCAGTTCAGCACACCACACAGGCCTGGTCCACTACAGGCCCGGTCCAGTACAGGCCTGGTCCAGTACAGGCCCAGTTCCAGCACAGGCCCAGGTCCAGCACAGGCCCGGTCCACCACAGACCTGTTCAGCACAGGTTTGGTCCAATACAGGCCTGGTCCACCACAGACCCGGTCCAGCACAGGTTTGGTCCAGCACAGGCCTGGTCCAGGACAGGCCCTGTACAGCTCACCATTTTGTGGTTGATTTTCTGTTTGCACTGAGCAGGAAAGTAACGGAGAGAATGAAATCAGGGCTACAATGTGAAAAATGATAAAAATCTATTGGATAAAACACATTACGATACAGAATATAGGTGGGATACTGAATACAGGTGTGAACAATGAAGCACTCTGTGGTTTCTAGTAGTTTTACATCTTCAGGCTTATTACTGGGGAGGTGGAGCAGGTGCGTTTTGCTGGTTTAACCGCACTGAGGAGCTGCTTTTATTCGGAGTCGAAGGAGTCGGCTGTCCTTGCCCACCTCCACAGCCTCTCCACCCCGGCCGTGGGCTGTGCCATAGAGCAGGAGTACAAGTACAAATTCATTATTTGCCATTTGTGGAGACTTTGCCTTTTTTCCGGAAATGTTTAATTGTGCTGTGCTGTCCACTGACCATTTCAACTCAGCAGGGACATAATTCATCTGACTCATCTCTCTCTCTCCCTCTTTCTCTCTCTCCCTCTCTCTCTCTCTCCTCTCTCTCTCCCCCTCTCTCCCCCTCTCTCTCTCTCCCCCTCTCCCTGCAGATATAGACGAGTGTCAGGAGAACAACGGGGGCTGCGATCACTCCTGCAGGAACACGGTGGGCAGCTTCGAGTGCAGCTGCCAGAAGGGCCACAAGCTGCTGACCGACGAGCGCAGCTGCCAGGGTGAGTGACAGCTGTCCGTCACCTGCACGGACACGCCCCCGTGGGAAAGACACTTCCCCCCCCGGGGACTCCTCAGAAAAAAAACCAAAAAGCAACTCCCTCCGCCGCGCTGGATGTGTGCTTCGATTCAACTTTAAAAAGCGTTTTTTTTTTTTCTTTCTTTGGAAACCGTTCAGTCAGGTTTCAAGTTCACCTTTAGTTCAGTTCCATACTTGAAGCAGAGGCGTCTGAGCAAGGCCAAGGGGTCGTGAACTTACACGTGCGATTGTAAAAACTTTTTCAAAGTGTCTGTTTTACCTCTGTCAGGGGCCGTAAACGCCCCAAAAAAAAAAAAAAAAAAAAAAGCGCAATCCGGGGGTTATTTACCGCCGGTGAATGGCGGCTCCAGATTACAGGCCGCGGCGGGAGGCCGGGGGCGGAGGCCGGGGGGCGGAGGCCGCGTTCAAAGAGCAGACGACTTTATTAAAGCCGGTGCCCGGGAGTGCTTTTGTCGTCCTCCAAACTCCCACTGAACGGCCCCCCCTTTTGTTGCTCGCGCCCCCTTTCTGTTCCTCGAGCGCGTCCCGGGGAGCCGCGGCGCGGCTAAGGAGACGTTAGCCTGCGTAGCCTAGCGCCTTCGCCGCGTCTTCATCTCTCTGTGGTATCGGTCATAATAACTGCTTAATGCCAGCCAGTAGCGGAGGGCCGCGTAAGAAACGCTCTTTGCCTCTCTCGCTATGAGCTCGGGTTTTCTCCGCCACGCTCGTCTGGGTACAGAACCAGAACCGGGCTGGGCTCCCGTAGTTTTAAGCAGAAACTCTTGCGCAGCGCCTACGACGCCCGCCAACACACCCACCCGCCAATCGGAAATAACGGGACAGGAAAGGACTGTCTGTTGGCCTCGGCCCGCCAGCCACATCCACAGCTCTCAGTCCAGCACCTCGCCTGTGTGGCGGAACATTCCGGATCGGCCGGGTAATGTGCTCTGGCCACGCTTCAGAGGCGCTGGTAGTTTCCTCAGAGCTCCCCTCAAATAAATTTATAAGCACTCATAAATTTATACAGGGTCATAATATCCTGTGCGACTGCCAAACTCGTCAAGGCAAGGGCAATTAACTCTCTCAGGCGTGAGGTCACACGTGATTAGAATGTTCTTAACTGAACATTCTAATGCTGATGTCACAATCACTACTGGTAACCCAAAGCGATGGAGCTCTGGAACACTGGCTTGGAATTTTGAAAGAACATTCCAAAAAAACACACTCTTCAAAGAGGCTAATCTACAGCATATGCTGCGGGGCTGAGAGAGGACGTGTTCAGTAGTTACGGGCTGTTAACACGTCAGTGCCGAGATGTGAGCAGACAGTGCGGCAGTAGCTGCTTTTAGTGCCTGCGTGTATTAGGAAGCGTTAGCACGAGGGAGTCCAAATATGAATGCAGTGGGTTTGGGGCGGGGGGGGGGGTGTGATTAATCACCATCAGTGGCACCGGTCCAACAGGCCTGCCTGCCAAGTGCATAACAGTGTTGTGCTAATTATCCCATTAAAGCGGCATGTTGTGGGATTTGAGAGGCGGCGGAGGCTGCGACTGTGTGCCTCGCGCCGGTACCCTGCGGACCGGGGGGGGGGGGGTAAAGTGAGCACGCCGCATCGTCCCGCCGTTCGTTCAGTCCCCCGGGGGGTCGGTGATGACGTTACGCCCGCCCCCCCCGTCCCTCCCGGAGACGCGGCTATAATAATCTCAGCTTCTGCGCCAGTGTGCGAGTGTGCGAGTGCATGAGTGCATGAGTGTGCAAGTGCATGAGTGTGCGAGTGCGCGAGTGCATGAGTGTGCGAAGTGCATGAGTGTGCGAGTGCGCGAGTGTGTGAGTGTGCGAGTGCATGAGTGCATGAGTGCATGAGTGTGCGAGTGCGCGAGTGCATGAGTGTGCGAGTGCGCGAGTGCATGAGTGTGCGAGTGCGCGAGTGCATGAGTGTGCGAGTGCGCGAGTGTGTGAGTGTGCGAGTGCAGCTCCGCTCCGGTGGTTTACTGTCAGTGGCTCGGGGGTGCTGCGGTCCTTTTTTTAATGGCCGTGTCTGTGTTTTACGCTCTCGCGGTTTTGGTCGCTTACAGACGATGCGCTCTTCGGGGGCTGCCCGGGCGGGTCATCCCGCTACCTCACTGCCTTACGGACACGCCCATCGACTGCACATTGCCACACCCGAAGGTGCCACTTGGATTCCATGATTAGGCATCTAATAATCGTATTAATCTGAGGCATTTAATTGGATTAACTTGCACAGCGTTATCTTTACCCGATCTCTCTGCGGGCTGCAGTCGAGACTAAAACTACAGTGGATACTCCGGAGGGGAGAGAGGGCTGACCTCCTATGCTGGAGGGGTTTTTTTTTAAAATATACGGCGAGGACAACGCTGACATCCCCATGAGCTACCGTACGGACCGCTGCCAAGAACGTGTGTTAGCGTGCCGTAAATACGGAGCGCAGAGAGAGCGCTCGCTGCGCAGGTGTTTTTTAAAGATATGCTTTCTCTCCTTTTGTTATTCTCACCGTCCACAAAGGGGCCTCGAGTATCACATCTCTGTGAATATTCCGGTGCTTTCCATCTCGAGAGAGAGAGACGTCCTCAGGACGTGTGCACGTGTGGAAAACGAAACGGTGTCTCGTGTCGCGGTTCGCTCTCGTTGTCCGATGGCGGCCGCTCGTCCGTCGAGGGGCGTCCCGTCCGTGTGAGCCGTGCGCCGATAAATGAAATCAGAGCGCGGCAGTAAAACCTTTAGTGCGCATTTTATGGGTTTTGTGGCCGTAAAGCTGTATGTTTTAGGAGCAGGGTCGTCTGTGGGTTTAACGCGCTTGTGGGTGATTTGTTAAATAAGCGTCTCGGGCTCTTTCCTGCAGTGAACGTTCGGCCGTGTTTTTTAGAAATAAATGCTGGGAGCACGAACGCCGCCGTCGCTGCCACCGCGGTGTGAAAACAGCCCGGCTGCGGAACTGAGTTCACTCTGCGTCCGCACGGTCCGGGGGGACGGGTTCCGTGAGCACCGCCAGTGGTCCGTGTCTGAGCCGCGGTAGCCAGCGCGCGGCTACGCGGTTACGATTTCAGGCCCTTTCCTTGGCCTGCCAGGGGGGAAAAAACGAGAATCTTCCGCGAGTCACGTGGTTCATTAACGAGCCCCCCGATTGGACGGAACGCAGCGGTCAGGACAGTGGACTGAATCGCTGAGGTAAAAAAAAAAAAAACCAAGAAAAATAAACGCGGGTGTAAAAAAAAAAGACGATGCGAGCGCAACCTGTTGGCAGCAGGTGAAAATCGGTCTGCTGATGAGCGGAGAGCCGGACGGTCCAGTAAAATGAGGCGAGAAGAGTCCGGAAAGGTCACGCCTGGCCGCTGGAGAGGAGGCTGTCGTTATGTAAGAACAAGGGGGCGGTCTCTGCGTTAGGGGTGAGTCAGCGCGGACGCTGCAGGGCGGCTCGGGCAGCAGCGCGCTCCTGCGTCCCCCCACAGGGCCCGGGCCTATCAGCTGTCAGCACTGTGAGACAGAGCGGCAGTCTGCTGGCTCTTTATTAGAAATGACCTGGTTGACAGGTAAGTAAACAGGACAGCGTTGCCTCCTCAACACACCCACTCACTCGCTCACGCACGCACACACACACACTCGCACACGCACACACACACACATGTTGATCTGAATGATTCAGTGTTCCAATTAACCCCATCCATTTTTTTTTACTTTTTTCCTCCACTTTTTGCCTTAAGATATTCTAAACATTGATTCAAGTGGGCACTGCTTTGCCTCAAATAAATGTCTATTCTGAATTGATAAGGAAAGGTTCAATTAATAGTAGGTGGAGAAGAAAAATTGTGTGTGTGTCTGTGACTAATTATAGTGTGCAATGTACTTGTACAAAGGTGCACACTTGTATAACTTAAAATAGGCTACTCCCAATTACTGCTAACATTCATACTGAACTTACAGGGCGTGGGAGGGGGTCCAGTGTGATAACAGTGGTGTAGCGAGCGATTGTATGGGAGAGGGTAGTGTTATTATTAGTGTTGATATGACAGTTGCTGTCGTTGTTGCTGTTACCTCAGTTAGCTATAGCAATTATTCAGATTAATCTAAATTCACGTTCAAGTACAACTCTGTACATATGCTTTGACCATATTTACAAGTGTATTTCATAGCACTTTGAATTCGTGAGAGAGATACGGAGAGAGAGAGGGAGAGATACAGTAAGACAGAAAGGTACTGATAGAGAGATATAGATGAAGAGAGAGAGATACAGATACACAGATACAGAGACAGATACAGAGGGAGAGAGATACAGATAGAGGGAGAGAGATACAGATAATGAGAGAGAAAGATACCAATAGAGATATAGATGAAGAGAGAGAGAGAGAGAGAGAGATACAAATAGAGAGAGAACGTTACAAAGCGAGAGAGATACAGATAGAGGGCTGGAGAGATGCAGATAATGAGTGAGATAGAGATAGAGCGAGGGCTATTTTTATGGACAATCAGAGGTGATTTACGGCAGGCAGCCTCTGCATGAACGTGCTCCAGACAGGGCGCTAATGTGCTCCAGACAGAGGGCTCTATGGCCTCTCCCCCCCCCCCCCCCCCCCCCCCCAGAGAGATGGCCTCTCTCATTCCCTGTGACAGCTCTGGCATGTTCACATTCACTTCCCATTTCCTCCAATTACCGTCTCTCTGATGGGAACCGATCCCAGCGGCCCCCGCGCCGGGCCTGCTTTCCGGCTGGCCTTCCGTCTTCTCCTGGGTCCCGGTTTACAGTATTTTTTTTTACCGCGCAGTTCAGCCTGTCCTCAGCCTTTTGCGGGACTTTTATGTTTGAAGATGGCGTACCGTGGTTCCTGCTGGTTTTTTTTTTGGCTCGTCCAGTCCTCCATCGCGAATGTCTTGCGTGTCTTTTTTGGAGTTTTTTTATCAGCAACTTTCGAATGCGGGGGCTCTGCCGAATTCTGTCTTGCGATGGGACCCCACAATTCTGTAAAAAAAAGTCAAGGAGCAGAATTACTTTTCAAAGCCGTATTTTTTTTGGGTGCGGGTGAACTGTAGAGCGTCCTATTAGTGGAGTGAAAGGCGTTCCGCTCGTGTTCGCTGCCAGGTAAAACTCCCCTCCGGCGCTGATGGTCAGAGCCGGGTCAGGGTATCTGGTGATGTGCTCCGGGGTATTTCTGCCTTATGAAG
>CM045901.1:11672131-11674631 GCA_025169545.1 Anguilla japonica | reverse complement strand
GGCAAGCTCCGCTATCCAGACGCTCCGCTGGGCTCTGAGATAATGGAGGAACAGAAAGAGCGATACAATCCCACAATCCCCCCAGCCCCCAGCCCCCCCCCCCCCCCCCTCGTGAACCCGCGGACCTGGGGCGGGGGGCCAAGAGAAACCGCCGCTCGCCATCGGACGGTTCGCGGCCAGGACGCCGGGCGGAATCGCTCTCCATCTCGCCCCGAACGGCACTCTGTCACCCTGACGCCTACGCCCCCCCCCACACCCCTGCACCCCGACTCGCATTCCTTAATCAAGACAAACAGGCTCGGGTCTGATGACATCAGTCACCTCCACACGGGGGGGGGGGGGGGGCGTTGGGGTCGCCCGTACGGGCCTTTCCCTCGCTAGCGTGAAACGTGACGGCTCCGTGTGTGTGTGGGTTTGTGCGGATCAGGCTGCCTTGCTTATTTCTGTGTGTGTGTGTGTGTGTGTGTCTCCTTCCCACAGATTCGGAGAACAGCTACACGCTCAGCTGCGGAGTCCCGGTGCAGTCTGGGAAGGTGCCGCAGAAGAGGAACGCCACCGCCACCATCCTCAGCTGTGCAGGTAGCGGCCATTTTGGGCTTTTTCGTCACGCATCACGCCCCCTCTTCCTGTGCTTCTAAAGCCCGGTCACACAGGCCGTCAGCGTCTCTGCAGCTGTGCCCCTCCCGAGATTTAGACAGAGAGGCTCGAGGCCCTTCAGGCCCCTCGCTGATCGATCGATCCCTCGGCACGTAGGATCACAAGCCGGAAGGAGGAGATGCGAATGTGACAAAGTGAAAATCGAGACCGGTGTCGGAGGTCAAGGGCCTCCCCTCGCCGAACGTCGAAAGTGTTCGACCCGTTTCCTGCGACGCGGTCGGCCTCAGAGCTCAGTTATGGGAATCTACCGAATCTGTCCGGTGACGCCATCCCACCCCCCCCCCCCCCCCCCCCCCCCCCCCGCACAGTCCCACGTCTCTGGTTTCGCAGCCCCTGAAAGACGTCTGAAGTCTGGAGTCTGAATCTTCCTCAGATGTGGAGGTGTGGGTTGCCGTGCGTGTGAAGGGGGCCCGTGTTTCTCTCAGCACCCTGTGCGCCGGGGGACACGTGAGGCGGTCGCGCCGCTGACAGACGGCGGCGGGAACAAAGGAGCCCGCGCGCTAACGGCGGCGGCGGCGGCGCTTACGGCTACGCGTCCCGCCGCGGAGCGACACGCAGAAACCCCATCAATCCGCCTCCGCGTCGAACCCGAGCCCTGCGGCGAGCCCCTTCTCAGAGGGCTCGGGTTTCCCCTCGCGCGAGGGCCGCTCGCACGGTAGCGGGCGAAAGAAACGCGCGGGACGTCCCGACGCCCCCGGGGGGGCGGGCCCAGACTGCGGTCTACAGTCACGCGATGCGCCGGGTTCGCTGAGCGTACTTTACCCCCCCCCCCCCACCCCCCGCACACGCTCCCGGCTGTCCTCAGTTCACCTCCCCTCCGGTCTGCAACCCCATGCTGGACTCCTTAGGGGTCTGTTCAATCAAAGCGCAGCGCGCTCTGCCCTCGGCTTCGATAAACAGCCGTTTAAAACGTGTCCCTTTAATTGACGTGTCAGTCCTGGTTAATCCTGAGGTGGAGGCACTCTGGTCTGTTTACCAGTCGGCTCCCGGCGGGATTTATCCGTCTGATAGCCGCGGTCAGATTCTTGGTGCGGCGGCTGCACACACAGATCCCTCTGTGGCCGTGCGGCCTCCCTGGATTACTGAGGGCAGCGGGCCAGTGTAGCTCGGCCCTTCCTCTCCCTTCTCTGGCTCCGCTCCTGATTCCATCCATTCCTCTCGTCTGCGTCGGGCCGGTGCGTGACAGGAGCCCGCATTTTAAACTTTTCAGACCCGGTCGCGGACTGGCTGCGGTCGTCACGGGCGACTATCTCCGCCCTGGTTGGCCCCGCCCGCTGGCTTTCTGTCCCCTTCCCTTTCTGTCCCCTTTTTGGCCTTCTTTCCCTCTCTCGAACTCTCATGCTATCTCTCTCACTTTCTCTCTCCTGTCTCTATCTCTCCAATCTCTGTCGCCTGCTACCTCTCACTTGTCCTTTTGTGAAAGCTGTAAAAACCACTCTATTCCCCTGTCACTTTTTTGTCACTCTCTCTCACTTTCATTCTTAAAAAGTTCCATGCTTTCCCGGCTCTGTCCATACCGTGTGCAAATAGCACTACCCTGCTTTCTCAAAACTTTTTTTTTTTTGCTTGATGAAAATGTTATTTTTTAAAATAATTTTTCCCAAACACTGTACAGTGACCAGTCTAAGCAGAAGTGGTCTCCGTGCAGCCCAGATCTGTCTAAATCAGGGGTGCTAAATCAGGCACTTGTAAAACAGCCCCGCTGGTTGGTTCACCCCAGTTGCCCCTCAGTGGGAACCCCAGCTGGAGCCTCTCACAGCGTCCGCTCTGACCTCACGCGCCGAGAGGTAACGCCCGTCCCGTGTGTGTGCCTGTCAATCAGAGAGCCTGGCTCCGCCCATCA